>JAZHYW010037677.1:0-46598 GCA_037355805.1 Ixodes ricinus
CAGCGTCAAAACGGCACAGCGACAGAAGAGCACGTGCCAAAACAGCACGGCGTCAAAAGAGCACGCGACAAAACAGCACAGCGTCAAAACGGCACAGCGACAGAAGAGCACGTGCCAAAACAGCACGGCGTCAAAAGAGCACGCGACAAAACAGCACAGCGTCAAAACGGCACAGCGACAGAAGAGCACGTGCCAAAACAGCACGGCGTCAAAAGAGCACGCGACAAAACAGCACAGCGTCAAAACGGCACAGCGACAGAAGAGCACGTGCCAAAACAGCACGGCGTCAAAAGAGCACGCGACAAAACAGCACAGCGTCAAAACGGCACAGCGACAGAAGAGCACGTGCCAAAACAGCCGGCGTCGAAAGAGCACGCGACAAAACAGCACAGCGTCAAAACGGCACAGCGACAGAAGAGCACGTGCCAAAACAGCACGGCGTCAAAACAGCAAAGGCGACAAAAAGGAGCACTGTGTAGCAAGTCAACTTGAGCGCGTTCTTCACCTCCCTCCTGCGCGAACAATATCGAACCTCCTTGACCTTTTCATTCATTGTTGCTAGGTTATAAAGGAATTTATTGCATATTTCAGAGCTTACCAAACTCCGCAACCCGAAACCCCCAAATTATAAGATATCGCGTCTCGACCCCCTCGGGCTTTTCATTGAGGCCACAAGAGTCAGTTACAATGATGAGTACTTAGTAGCAGATGCCGCATAATAAAATGTATGCCTGGAAAATGACTAAACTTAAATCCATAAAAAGCAAAATTTGATAGCAGCAATTGCTTCGCGACTCCCCACTGGATCTGTCGGGCCCATAGTTTGGAAGGCACGGCAGTTGGTAGTGGGCCACGATTTTTATCACTATAGGAGTTACTGATCGGCATTCAGCGTAATGCATTCCGTAAGGTGACAGGTGGAAAGCTTCAAGCAAACGAATGCAATTGTCCGAACTTCCTTCAGCGAAGCTCTTGCTGGTACGTTTTCCACAATTTTTCGTGTCGTCTATAGTCAGCAGAAAAAGAAAAGGTCAGCATTAATTGAAAAAGGTCAGTATTTTCGGGGCGTTTGGAGGGTGGGGGGTGGATGTGACTCATTCCTGACTATATGACCACTTCCTTTCGCAGTTTCCAGCTTGTCTCTGAGGTCGGTTCAACTTTCAACAAAAACTCCGGGGGCGCAAGGGTCTTCAGGATGAAATCTGGGTTTTTAACCAGATAGGGATTTGTGTGCCAATTCTTTGTTCAAAGAAGAAAATCTAATCGCGAACTTCACAATCCAAATCAAGAGCGTCCGAAACTGCCGCTCATTTTTAACAACCTTAGCTTCCGCCTACTAGAGGAGGGCATAAAAACGATTGTTTTATTGCCGTTGCCGTGGTCAGCGCGAATTTACCCTCTCGCAGTCATGAAATGGGGAAAAATCGCACTGAGTACAATGCTTGAAAATTTCTGGATTTTAATATTTGCCTCTCTGATCGAAGTGGTAGTGAAGCTCACGTTCGTCCTGTGCGCAAATACAAGCACACGACCATAATGTCATATCACGATAGTGCGTCTTGCAGAACAGGGTAACGCGTCGGCTGCCACAGACAGCAACAAATAAAAAAATAAATAAAACAGTACCTGGTTAGCTCACTATACATTTTAAACAAACGCTTTTAAGCATGTACATTTTCGTCAGTATACTGATTTTCGTCAATAAACCGAAAGAAACGGAGAAGTTTATGAGTCTATAAATATTTACCACTCAATTTCTGAAACACCTTTTTTGGACGCTGTGCTTTCTTGTAGTTGTGCTGTTTTGACGCCGTGCTGTTTTGGCGCGTGATCTTCTGTCGCTGTGTCGTTTTGACGTTGTGCCGTTTTGTCGCGTGCTATTTTGACGCGTGCTTTTTTGTCGCCGCGCTGTTTGACGCTGTGCTGTTTTGACGCGTGGTGGAATACACGTTATAGATCATGCCAAAAGGTAGTCCGCAAACAGATTCGAACGCAAGTCACCACGAGATAAGCTTGAATGCCGCGTGGCAATGAGCACAAGGAGAAACATGGCACACGGCATTCGAACTATGGATACTGTGGTGACTGATGTCATCCCAGACTTTCTTTGTATGATGTATAAGGAGTGTGACTCCCGCTTAAATCATGACGATACGCGACCGATTTCCCTATTAAAAAGAGTAATCAAGAATCGCAACACGCCAAGGTCATCTCAGGCGATGGAAGTGCATGTTCCTAGCCAGGACCACTGTCAGCCAATAGCAAGCGAAGGATCTTCGCGACTCCGACCGGTGGACCCGCAGAAGAATATCCCGAAAGCGCGCGTATGGTCGCCTCGAAACCTCGGACTTTGGAGAGTTTTTTCTTTTTAGTAAGTCATACTGTCGCAGCAGACAAAGTCAATCGTGTACCATCGCAGCAATCGCTTCATCGTGCCATAGCTCTCGCTAACCTGACGCCCGTGATCCAGCCCAGCAAGCGCGCGCTCGAGAGCAGACCAGCAGACGACCGGACACATCACTCCTGCAAAAGACAAAAAATGTTTTGTTTTTGAACGATTATTGCAGCAATATGTTCCTCTCCATATAAAATTAACATTTGTCTTATATGCTTTGCTATTATCATCTACAAAATCATACATATTTCTGTAATAAAAGCAGAGAACAATCTTTATGAAATGCAGCGCTTTCATTCGTCACATGTATCCCTGGCTGTCGGAACATACTCTTCTTATCGCCTGAGATGACCTCGGTGTGTTGCGATCTTGATGTTTTTTTAATATGGAAAACGGTCGCTTGTGATCGTGATTTAGGAATTTCTAGGGTGCTCAGAGCTCCGCAGAGTGAGTTATCGCTATATTTACATTCAGCGTCACCTATTCTGTGCTACGTTTTCAAGGCTAGTGTAGCTTCCGCAGTGCTCCAACGCTGTGCTGTCTCAACATTTTGCGCGTGCGAATGCAAGAGGAAACCAAGTCCACGTTCTCTCGTGGTAGTGCGAGGCTACAGCACTGTGGAAGTTACGCTAGCCTTGAAAACGTATCACAAAATAGTTAAACCTCCTAGAAACCCTGTTACTGGAGACGGAACCCCATTTTCCAGAGCGAGTGTCCGGATGATGACGACACTCGGTCGAGATCTGTGATCCATTTAAAGTGTTTCGGCCTTCAAAATATCCCTACACTCCGTAGCGCTTCCCCGCCTCATCAGAAGGCGAACACTGCTCCACGCTTGGCCGGGGTCATGCGTGGGCCCAAATGAGGAAATCCTGAAGGACGGTGAAATCAGAGTGACCTCCCTGCGTGCGAGAGGCTATCCTGTCACCGGAGGGTCTTCAGACTTGAGAAGTAAGTGCGCATATGGAAGTCCACGGTTCCGATGCGTCGTATAAATGACGCGAACACGGTGAAAATGAGTGTGTCGTGAAGTATTGCGCCTTGTGTCGTCCATCTAGGAAAGCAATTTTGGTTGTGCAGCGTGTATACGAGTAGTTAGTAAACATGAGCGCGCACCCCATGAATTTCAAACCGCAAGAGTAAAAAATTACAGGAAGATCCATTAGTGGATTGTTAGGGAATCCGTTAGCATGACACTTGAAATGCCACACACGTCCCCCTTCGGGAAACGCTAACGATGACCCTTCTTTGTTTTCGTTTTGCTTTTTCTTTTGCTTCCTTTATTTTTGCTACCCTCTTTTTGACCTTACTATGGGGTCACCGTGAGTGTTAGTGTTAGTGGCAGTGTTAATGTTGACGCGTGCTGACGTGAGCGCTTCGAACCAATCGAGCATCGCACGCGTCTACCTCCCCCCCCCTCCTTTCTCCTCTCTCCCCGCCGCTGACAAACGAAAGACACCGTCGAGTTTTCGTCAAAACGAGCGGTCTAGCGCATTAGACAACTTTGTTGATCCTTATGTCAGGAGCACTGAAGCATTCACTCCACGGGCTCCAACCTTAACTGTTTTTGTTTAGTTACTTACCTATAAATATTTACCTCTAAATACTATGAGAAGTCTAGTCAAATTCCAGAACATGCAGTGTTGTACGCGTTACCGAAAAACGTAAAGAAATACGTTACCCGTTACTTGCAAATAAAGGAATGCGTTATCGGTCTACGTTACTTCAAAATAAAGGAACGCGTTACCGTTACCCATAAAAACTGACGCACGTTACTTTCGCGTTACTTTTTAAAATATAACTTGACGGTAACAGTGTTTCTTTGCTGTTGTTGTTTTTGGTGACAGCGTTTTTCGTCACTGACACAAAGGGCGTGCGCAGTGAGCGGGACCTTGTTCGTGAGGAAAAGACAGGCAAAATCTTAAAAGCATAGGAAATTAGTGCAATAATTAATGACTTGGCGCTTATTTGTTTCAGTTTAAATCCGGGCGCAGCCGACATACACTACGAGCTCATCGGGACCAATCAATCAGCGTCAAAAGCGCAAATCACGGGACCTTTTTTTGTTTATGATTGGTTCAGCGGTGATAGAACACATACAGAAACCCGATGAACCCAATGATGGTGCTGTTTTGAAGCTGCCTGATTGATCCCATCAGCTCGTAGCGCCGGCTGCGTCTGATCTTAAGGTAAAGGAGGTATAGAAACAGGAAAAATGTAAATGTACTTCTTTTGGCGTCTTGGGTAGAAGTGTAACGAATAACGTAACTACGTTACCCGCTGTTTAAAATAAGTAACGTAAGTACGTTACCCGTTACTCTTTTGAAGAAAGCACGGAGTACCTTACTACGTTATCGAAAAGTAACGCGTTACCGGTAAAGCCGTTACTTGTAACCCGTTACCGCCAACACTGCAGTAAAGATATAAAGAAAAATCACGTCACCCACCACCACTCAATACATTCTGATAAGCACTGGTTTGCGTCATATGTCGCCTCACATCTAGTCCAAACATAGCGTTATATTTCCCAAAGTCAAACAACAATGATCCGCAGTTACATCTGGTTAACAAACCAAAAAGAAAATAAAGCTGTTTGAGGTGCGCTAACAAACACGACCAATGGTTTACTCCAAGATTACTCCTACTCTGGCACACCTATCATGAATCTGGGCTACGACAGCGACCTAGACCGACAGGCAATTGTATGGAAAAAGGTTTATTCCAAAATAAAGATGTCATGGGATTCTTCAAAGCTATCAATTCTACAATTCTCACTCTACACGCTTCCTATGTAGTGCTGCATACCGAAGCTTCTTTGATGTCGGATATTGCTCTCTCATCGTCCAGTATGTCCAGTAGACACTTCAACAACGAGCATGTGACAATCGATAGAAAACTGACAAAAAAATTAGATTTCGCAATGACAGTGTTCTTTAATGAGTACCGATAATTTAATCAACACCAACGATCTCCCGTAAGGATTATAATATCTCTCACCCTAAGTTTTCTCTCCTGGAGGTGAGAATATTACCCTCAAACTCTTTGTATTGTTTTTGTTCTTCGTATTTTTATTTCTCTACTTACGACAGTCCCTGACGGAAAGCTGCGGCAAGCGATGCAAACTCCTCAAGGGATACGGCGCTTACCCTCAATGTTGCGGTTTCCTGCTCACTTGCACCACGTAGCTCAGATGGTATAAGTTGTACCTTAATGTAGGTATTCCAAATCAAAAGTAGACCAAAAAGGCAACAAATAAAGCATCAGTGCCAAACGTTCACGTGCTACTTGTTGGTCTCCAAACCTACACCGCCCAGGATAAGTGTGCCTCTCATTTCTTGAATAAAGCCGAGTCCGAGAAGCAAATCAAAGTTCCGGCCGAGGTGGTTCACGCAAAGGTGACTCACGTCGAAAGATCACCAGCTGTCGAACACCTATCAGCTCGTCTGCCGGGGTATGCCAAAAGTCCCTAGGCGAGAAGTTCCGGCACGTAAGTTTGACAAATTTGTTGTTTGCCCTTGGCGAAAGAAGTCAAAAATAAATCATTCCACGTTGAGTTTTCAGACGTCCTTCCCTACCACCCACTCTACATCTGGACATTTAGAGCTCCAATTGATGTTGTTTTACGATATCTTCTCGTCTTCTACTGTGTCGTTAGTTCTTTGAGCGCGTGACGTGTAACTCCCAATCATACATCTAATGATATCAAAGGGGAAAGCAGTGCGAGTCGTGTGTGCGCTAACAACACGACAAATTTCAGGACGTTCGTAGGAAGAGGGACAACGCCACCGAAATCCAAGCAAAGCGAAAAAAGTTTCTGGCCGCCTTCGTCATGAAACGAAAAACAATCTTTCCTACCGTCGCAGCATGGGGTGAGCCACAGTCGACGTTACTAGGGTTTTCCGGAGCTCGCAGCTGCTGCTGTTCTGTCCAGCTAGGCGCGCACCGTAGCGCACGATGTCTTTTACCCCGTTTCGCGATGGACCGTAAACGGACGCTAAGAGCCAAAACGAAACCAATCCAATGCTGCGCGAGGGTCACATGACTTTCGGGGTGGGCAGCCACCTGCCAGGCGGTGCCTGGTCGCGAGACTTGATTACAGCACCGGATTATCTGCTGGGATAAGCTCCAGACATGTGCACTTTACAGAAAAAAAGCAACTAGAAAAAAGTACGCGTTATTTGGAACGCGTTACGTACAAGTCAGGATAGCTTGTAGAGTCCGCCGCAGTCCATCCTAAGGTGAAACGGGGAAATATAACACGTCAAGTCTCGCGCAGGCGTCGCTTTCTGATCGGGCCGTCACGGACTGCCGTGGCACGCCCAGTGATTATCGGGGACACGAAAGCGCGGATCTCCTTAGGCTCGCTCGTCAAATTGTCGAGCTCCGGCCGCAACGTATAAAGGTCCATCTCATGTGGGCCAGCAAAGCGAGGCATCGGAGATCGAAGGGCGTCAGGGGAGCACGGGTTCAATATATACATTTATACGCCTGTTCAACCGAGGTTTGCCAGAACCGATATACAGATGCTGCCAGCGGTTCTACTCGTAGTAGCACTCTCTGGAGTGGAACTGCCGCAAGGGGCCTCTGCCAGTACGGTGCAGTGTTATTCTGTGACCTGAGTGGATCGTCATTTTGGTTTTTAGAAATACACTACCGAAAACTTTGCCCTTTTTTAATGCGAATATTAATGCGAATAGCATTAGTGCGAATAGCATTCTTGGATACTTCACGCACTTTTCGTCTATGTATCTATCTATCTATCTATCTATCTATCTGGCTATCTAACCTCTTACGCCGCGGGTCGATAAATAAATAAAAAAGACCGGCGCCGGCTGGGATTCGAACCGTTGACCCTTTGATCAGCAGGCAGACGCGCTAACCACAGAGCTATGAAGGCAGTCATTCAACGCACTCTAAACGGTTGTTTATATCTTACCATAGGACGCGTCAGCGCTGTCACAGCCAGGCGCGTGTCCATGCACGAGGGCTCATTCCGCTCTCGTGAGGCTGAGCACGGCCGCTAGCTCACCCTCTCCCGCGCTCGGGAGAGGGTGATGTAGCGGCCGTGCTCAGCCTCACGAGAGCGGAATGAGCCCTCGTGCATGGAACGCGCGCGCACCGGTAGCTGTGACAGCGCTGTAAAGCGCGTCCTATGGTAAAGATATAAACAACCGTTTAGAGTACCGTTGGTTGAGACTAGCTGAGACGCCAGAAAGTCTGGTCGGTACCATTTTGAGTGTTTGTGCGTATGGCGCGTGCTTTGCTCGCCTTCCTAAGTGACACAAACGCACGTGCTGGGCTGCGGAGATCGTGCGCAGGGCTGTGAAAGTGTCAACAAATTTAGAATCGCCTCAAGAGTGGGCTGGCGTATCTAGAGTGTGCCGGCCACCTGACGAACGCGCATAACTCCGCACCGTTTGATGCTATTCGCATTAACGTAGATAATCATTCCCAAAGGATGGGTTCTGCTGATTTTTTAACACAAATTAGTTAATCATTAGTGAAAAAAGTCGCTGACTAGGGCACAACGCATCGATTCAAACGGCTCAGCCGTATTCATCCATCTATCTAGTGCAGCGGTGAAAATTAAGGCATACCACATCACAGAACTTGCGTACCAGAATCAGGATCACTTCAAGGATATCAGCATCAAGGAGAATGCAGGGATTGCGTTCCACGCGCCGCACGCGCTGGCCTCAGCAGTAGTAACTTTTCTAAAGCAAAACCTAAAACAAATGGTATCTTGCACGCGCGTTCGTCAACGCTTTATTTTGGTTATTTACTTCGAATCTTTTATACGGGGAAGGCGTGCGCGTGTGGCGCGTGGAACACCAATCCCTGCATTCTCCTTGATGCTTGGGTAATACAGCAAATGGTCTATTCTGGGCTCAAACCTCATCGACAAAACTCCTCCCTGAGTCTGGACGGCCCCATCTGGCCACATAGGCGCGCGTGATAAGTCCACGCTGTCACCATGGTAAACGTTAACGAAAACACGAAAGCAACCGTTTGATCCCCTTTCGAGTACGGATTGGGACGACGAAGACGTACGACCACTGTATATTACACACACCTTAAAACATAGGACAAGCACAGGAGAAAGAAAATAGAAGACAGGAAAGAGCGGTGGACTCCCAACTTATGTACACAGTGAAAGAAAAAGAAAGAGGAAGTCTCCAGACATGATGCCCACACGCACCCAGAACGCAAAAGAAGAAAGAAAAATTGACAACATTTCTCTTTCTTCATTTTATCTTGTGAGTGCGCGTGGGCTTCATGTCTGGATGCTTCCTTCTTTTCTTTCTTTCACAATACATAAGTTGGGGGTCACCGCTCTTTCCCGTCCTCGTATTTTCTTCCTTATGTGCTTGCGGGCTGTTTTAGGTATGGCTTCAAAGTACCAGCTCGCTCAACTTTCTACGCTACTACGTATGACCACGTATGAATTACGTAGCACAAACGTGGTAGTCGGGTAACTAGATTAATTCGTGGCATACCTTGACACACCCTATTCTCTGCTTCACCACTAGGTGCAGGCTAGTGCCAGTGTAGAGCTATAAGAACGTGCCCCATTTTCAACGTCCCTGGCGAGCAGGCGCGCTTGCGCAGTGTCACCGTTCGAGTGAGTAATGTCTGGGCAATGGCAATGAGTCAGTTTGTAGCTTGCATCGATTGTACGGATGTGGAACCAGGTTTAGGTGCAGGATTCAGAACGTAAAAAATGGCGGCGATGCCTGTGGGGAAACGACGGTTCGACAAAGGGTTTTCGGGTTTTCAGCGACCAACAACGGGTTTTCAGCGTGCACGCGCGGACGCCTTCGCGATAATGACGACTGCCTCCAACGACAATGCCGCTTAATGAAAAGCACAGTGCGTCGGCACTTCGTGACAAGCTGCGCGACGAGAGATGGCGACCATGATGACCGTCGAGCAGCAGCTACTAATCGAATCGCGCTGACATTTTCGCAACGGAAGAAGGGCATGATCGCCACCGATGATCAAGAGCAGGAAACGCACAGCCGATGGCGATCAGAGCCGTGACGCCGTCGCAAATGTCGTTGTCAAATCGCCTGAGGAGACGGCTGGGCGGGCAAAACCGACGGAGCCAGCCAAGGAATCTGCGAAATAATGCCTTCCTCGCCACCATTTTAACGGCAAGCTCACCGACGTCGTGCGGTGCGTTGACTGAACCTAGAATCCAACTGAACCTTCGTCATCATCGGACTGAAGGAGACCGTCACCGTTCTGAAGGCCTCCTGCATTTTGCTGCAAATAACGCTTTGACATTGATTGGCGGCGGTAAGTTGACGTTAAAACATCTGTGTCTATACCATTGCCAGCTGCGCTGTGCAATCATATCTGCTAACCATTTGTTGCAGTTTGTAGCTATCATTTACGCAATAGAGTATTGATGGGTTGTTGATGCATTTTAATGTATCAATAATATATTTATCTTTTGACGCTGCTTTCCTGCAGTTGCATGGAAGTCATCGACAGTCCTAAGAAACACGTTCGATATGCAATGAGCTGTAAGAACAGTTCGGTCCTGAAATTGTGGTCATTAGTTGTTTAGACAGCAGGAGTTTATTCATACAAACTATAGCATTGTTACCCACTGTGACTAAAAATTTAGCCACTGCATTCCTTTGAATGGTTGTCGCCTTCGTGACTATGAAAACAATAAAATAGGATTATAAATCTACTTTCCATCGATATAAAAGATAAGCGGTAAAGCAGGATGATGGAAGGAAAGACAAGCATTTATATTAAAGAAATAAATAACTTCGTAACGTGGAAGCATATCTCGTAAATAATTTTATATTGTAGTACGAGCCTGTGTGGCTATATCAAAGTTTCTGGCAGGCTGTGTATGTAGATGCCCCCCATATGGCATCAGCAGTGGCGTAGCCAAGATGGGGACGTGAGAAGGGGGACGGAGAGGGGGAGGGGTCCGGGGCCCCTCCTTTCCTAAATTTTTCCGGCCCTATATTATACAGAAAGAAATGTGGCCTTCGCCCCCCGCACCCCAAGTAAGCCATAAACATCCCAGCACTCAGCACCCCCTCCCTCACCCTGCAAAAGATCCTAACTACGCAACTGGTATCAACAGCACTCAATAGAGACAGTCAACATTATTAGAATAAGCGAAAATAATTCTCCTTCAGACACTATATTCACTGTTACAGAAGCCATTCATGGCAAAACGCACACCTCAGAAAACACTTATAGAAAGGCCGTTCGCAATTCTGTCCCTGTTAAACTTTCACTGCGTTAACAAATTTCACACACTAAATTTTCAACGAAATGCGTTAGTTTCATTGTAAAGCGTTTGCAAACTTACGTTGCGTTTACAAAGCCTGCCTCCGTCGTTTGGTGGATCAGCAGTCAGAATGTCACACAAATCTCAGCGAGCTCATCGTATGACTTTTTCTTGTTTTTGTTGTTGTTGTTCTTTGAGGCGAAAGATGTATATGTGTTATTATGGGAAAAGGCGGCGTGAGCGTTGTGTGTCCTGAAAGATGGCCATAAAAAGTACGTCATCAAGCACGCGCCACTTAAGCGTTAAGCGGACGTACTCCGAAATAAAACACAAAGAAAAGCACAGCAACACAGATGCTTCGTCGCGGAAGCCATGGAGCCGGCGGGAGCCCGCGCCTGCGCAGGTATGATCGCGGATCGTCACCGCCGGAGCACCGTGTGTGCAAAAGGAGAGACGTGGCGCGGTGCCTCCGGGCGCGTCAGTTGCACCTCGGACTTCATCTGTGCTCACTGCTGTGTGCTTCGCGATGCGATAAACTGTGAGGCGACCGAGCTTCTGCATCTTCCCGGCCTCGACATCGGTACCAGCGTCTACATCTGCGGCGGCTACCGAAAACAATACCAGCAGGAACCAACTTTAACACCTGTAGCAAGATTACTCGAACACATTTCACCCACGGGATTATAATACTTTAGCATTCCTAAAACGTAAACAAACTTAAAGGGTTTTTTTGTTTTGTGTTTGTCCGTGCATTTGCATAACAGGTTGCCGGCATAGGCGTTTTTTCTAATCACCACGGCAGTTTCCGTGGGAGTGCAAGCATTGCTCGCCTGATGTCAAAAGAACGTATGGATTATAGACGGGCAAGAACACTAAATGAAGAAAGAAGATTTCTGCCGAATAAGTTTACTTTCAAGCTGGTCGCCTGGTGCGCAATGGCGAGCCTGCAAATCTTAACGCACAGCAACGCTGAAAAAAGTCCGGTCTCTCACATGCAGCGAAGCGCTGATTTAGCGCTGCTCACGTGTCGTAAGCTACTTATCGTCTGCCATGAGCAACAGGTCTGACGGTGCGATACAAAGCTGGTGAACGCTCCAGTCAGCACGTACGCTTTAGCGCGAGGTCAGCGCCGTACGTAGCCGCTCCGTACCGCATCTGCGGAACACGTCGCCAATCGAAAGCGTCGCGGGCCAGGTCTGGCCCTCCGCGATTAGCCGAATGCTGACTTTGACGTGAGCAAGAGGAGCGCCTCATCGATGGGAAATAAGAGTAATGAAAGATAGAATGAAAAGGAAACTCTGCACCAGAAATTTGTTATACGGAGCCCGACGTTTCAAGGCCGGATTTGGCCTCTGATCACGAGTGACTGCTCTCGTCGCTGGTCGTCGTCTGTGCAAATTGCCCGGTGTTATTGGTTTCTTTAAGCATGATAGCGCCGTTCACACTCTATGACGACCGAGTCCGGACCGAGAGAGACAAGACCGGTTTTAGTGACCGGATGCGCTACAGCGGAGCTGGTCCTAAGAGATCTGGAAGAGGCTTAAAAACCGGTTTCGTCTCTCTCGGTCGTACTCGGTCGCACTTTCGGTCGCAAGAGTGTGAACGGGCCTTTTACACGTAAACCCAAAGGTTTACGTGTAATGAAAAGATCTTCTCCATTTTGACGGTGTTGGCAGTAACTGGTTTAAAAGCGCAATGATTTGCAGCTTCCACCATGCTAAGTACAAACACCATCGAAATTGTTGTTCACAGGGTAATGACGCTACGAGCGGTAACCATGGAGGGCACCACCCAAACATCTCGCTGTTAATAACGTCTTCATTTGTCTCAACAGCGCCGTCGTTACGAGCACCACAACAAAACCACCATCACTTTCAAACTTCATAACACCGGCACAGATAGAAGCTGACCTCGTCAAGGGTTGTATCGACGACGTTGAACCACACCTCACCGCGCTTTTCGACACGGTCCTGCCGCCCGCATGGACTCAACCAACATCCGAGAACCATTCGTGTGCGCGTTGTTCAAGCTACCGGTCGTAAGTCACACCCCACCGACGGACGAATATCGCAGTCAAGTTATTTCGAGTTTTGCGGCCATTTTTCTTTCGTTTATTTCATCAAGGGTACAGTTGTCATGTTTAAACAATGTAAATAATCCCGTGCATTCTGTTCTTACGTGATTTTGTCGTCAGCAATCCGAACTCAAAAAGCGACTCATAGCGGCAAGAACAGGCTCTCTATTTTCACGAAGGTTTCCATGGCAACGAGCGTCGAATTTTCACGCGCACTGAAGCCAATGCATCATGGCGACGTACCCGTGCAGTAGGGACGTATAAAGACATGAACGCCGTTATCTTTCTTTGTTTTTGCATGAGCTCTTGAGCAAATAAAAAAGTAAGACAAATAAATGCCCGAGATTATGTGGTCGTGCTCATTTCTTCAGCGACGAAAAAAAAGAGCGTGGCTTATGGGATTGACCGTTGTAATAACTGTAGTTAGCAAGGGGAGCAAAGCATAACTAAAATTGCCCGAAGAAACTTTCCTGCGTCATCCACGGCGTGTTCACATCCGATGCCCTCTGCGCCGATCTCACGACGTGTCAATTATTATCACAGAGTCGTCGTCGTCAGCGCGATATCCTTCGGATTCCCCTTCACAGGCAAGCAGAACATTTCATCTCCAGCTTCTGTTGACCGCGGCTTCACGAAGGATAATCGGTGACGCGGCGTACCTTGACAACGCGTCATTCGTATCGTGCAGACAGTGACACAGGGAATCCAACGACGCAAACGAGGCACCAACACCGCAAGATCGTTACCGCGGTTTTCGCCATGTTTGTTTTTGAAAGACCGTAGCGTTGCTCTCAAGCCGCAGCTGCACTTCTCATACATCGTACAAAGACACGGTGTTCCTCCAGACATGATGCCAACGTAACCATCTGCTTCATACACATATAGATTTCAAAACATGTCTTCCAACACTTCTTGTATGACCATTGCCGTCATACACGGAACCACGTAGAGTGCCTGAAGAGTGTATTTTTGTACGTTGTCGTAGAGGCGTGATTGTGGCTTTGAGAGTGGCAAAGCTACACACGACTTAAATGTGTCTTTCGGTACCTTCTTGTCTTTAAAGTCGCGCTCTTTGGCCGAAAACGGCCATTCCATCATTTACACATTCACTTATTGCCGTAACAAGTCTGTCCCCATTTTTTGTGCAATGCCACAGTTACCCTCAAGATACGAGTCAGAAAACGATGGGGTACACACGAAATGTTGAATGACGGATGGCATGGTAATGGGGATGACGTAGTAAAAACAGTAATATGTAAGACTATGATGTTTCATTCCCAATGGCCGAACTAAACCTTGATACCCTTAGAGAATTTATAAATTGAAAGGCAGTCTTCATTTCATACAATTATATTGCTACAAGAACTTCGCATTGATTTGCACCGGGGATTCCGTATTCGGCGGTTTTTTCATCGTTGCGATTCGGGGCTCAGAAACACTGCCAACCACCGTTCCTTTGAAGCCCTCCATTGACAATAGACTGTCCCTCAAAAACTGTGTTAGGACTCTGAAAGCAAGGCTCCTAAAGGACTCTACTTCTGCACAGTCCTCCTGACGTAGGACAGAAGAGAAAGGGCTACAAGTGAAACAAAGCACTTCCGTATTAGAGCCGATAACTGCGATGACCGGAGGAGGTCAGTATCGAGAATAAATAAATAGGCTTCTACCGGAAATGGAGCGCCACTCGCCCTCTAGACGATAGAAATGTGTCAACAGCTCGCCTCAAACCCCATAACAAAACCCTCTCTGACCAGATGCTAATCTCGAAAGTGCGATGTCCCTGAAAACTGACGCAGAGAATCCGATTTTTCTTTCTTTCCTTCAGTAAATAAACCACAGCGGTGTCCCAACAGCGGACCTGAAAACCTGGTACGATGACGTCAAGTGTGTCAAGTACACCTGCCTCAACGGTTTTGTGGGGACATCGAGGTAAGCATTTAGCCCATATCTCGAACTGCACCACAAGCTTAGAAGGGAAAAAAAAGAGGCACTCCTTGTTTAGATGAAGCCATCCAAGCTTAAGAGAGGATAGACATTTTTACAAAAAAAGCACACCGAAACAACGTTGACGACTAACACGTTTTGAGCATCGTTCAAAAACGCGAAACGTGAGAGATCGGACGCGAGTTCACGCCCCGCTCTGGCGTCAGGTGGGTGATGTCGAAATCCAGGCGTACGAATTTGTCGTCCAGAATGTGTTGGACATGCCCGCGTATTTGACGAATTCGGGCAAGAAAGAGAAAAAGACTGCGAGACTGAGAGGAGAGCAAACAATGGGAGGAGTTTCAGTGGTGCCGAAAATAATTTTGTCGCCGGTCTTCTACCGAAATGGCGTTTTGCTTAAGGTGCTATTCGCGACTCAAACTGTATATAGGTGGCGCACCTCGTTTTTCAATGGCAGGCAGTAGGAGGGTTGGAGATGCGTGCTGGTACACCAGTTGCTGATCCTGCCTAGTGTGCTGCTTCACTGAGCGACACACATTATTCCCGCTTATACGAGGAAGCTAGGGGTGCTAGGCCCGCCGGTCACCTCTTCATCGTGAAAACAACGGTGCTTAGCGCAATATTTACGCCAGAGTGCTCGTTTTAATCCAGGAACGAAACCGAAACCAACTTCTATTGGATTGAATTTTCGAATTGGTGTTGATTTCTAGTTTCTCTTCTAAATTCAAAACGTGTTTCACTGCGTAATTATTAAGCTAAAGAAATGTTTTGCCGAAACTGTTATTTTGTGATATACGTGTCCTGACACAGGCACTTCAAAATATTTCGCAGAGGTCAGTGCTCTTTAAAGAGAGGCCTTTCATGCACCTTAGAGGTATCAGAATATTGTATTTGTTGAAAACGTCTGCGCTGATATTTTCGCGTTCTTGCAGCTTTTCTCACTCAAATAATTGTCATGTAAAATAATGAACTGCAGGCTCTCTTAATAGGTTTTTGGGCATTTAGATGATTAATTGCTTTAGCATTTATTCTACAGACGAATAACATAATCAATCCAAATTTTATAAAATTTCGCCACGGGTGGTGAGTTTAGAACATGTACACAAAACTTATAAATGAAGAAACGCACCGTGTCACTACAGAAACCAAGAAACCAAAACTGAGTAAGAAAACAAAAAGTGTGTGTGTATTGTTTTGAAGTTAAGGCGTGACGCATTTGACTCTAAGTTAATCCAGTCTTTATTTCTATCCTGATAACGATGCAGGAGTTTTCATATGCTAAAAACAGAGGCCTTTCTGTAAAAACTATTATTGTTAAATGGCGTATTATTGTGATTGGGTGTGGGCTACATTTCTGCAATTTCCATTAAATATAATACAATTAGATATTTTATTACATCGTTTTTCAAACTCTATTAAAACACTGTTGCTTATGATTTAATTTCAAAAGCGCAAACAAATATGGCCAATCCAAACGTCTAAATTATTCTCACTGGTGGCAATTGCAGCATTTTTAATTAAAAAGTTACAAAATGTATAAAACAGAAAGCATTCCAGGCCTAGTCCGAGAAATCAATGTAAAATGGCGATAATTCGTGAGTAAGGCATATGGTGCTATCAAGGTGGCGATTTTCGAATGGGCCGCCAATCTTTCCGGACCAAATGCCCAGAAATACAAACGAGGATTCCGTTTATTTTTTTCAATAGAGAAAACTTCTCGGAACATATACTTCTTTAATTTTTACGCACCGTCGTTTTGCCCATCTCAGCCTTTCCAGTGGATGGAGCGCCTACCCACTTGCACGTCTGCTCACTGCAGCACATTTCGTTGGTGTTGGAAAACCAGTGAAAAATTAGTGAGTTTTATTATGTGCATATACGGAGCGAGCGCAAGCACCGCATGTCTGCGTTAACGTTGCGTGTTTCACACTGCCCTTGAGCGGAGCCCAAAATCGACGTTTGCGACGGCGCGCATCCGTAGCGGGGAGCACGCAACTCTCACGCAAACGCGCGGTGCTCGCGTTTGCTAATATACGCAATACATTAACCCCTAAATAGTGCATATACTTATACCGGATGAAGCACAACATTGGGACCATGGGGAGTGTTGTTTGCATTCAGAAATGACATTTTGTGAGCAATGATCGTCAGCAATTCCGACGACGTCCCGCTTAGCAGGAGAACCGGGGACCCTCACTAGAGCGCAGACTTGGACGTAGTTCAACTACTCTACTCAAACTACTGTAGTTTAACTACTTTTTCGAGTAACTTGGTAACTTTCAATTACAACTTGATTTGGGTAATTAGTAGTTTAATTTAACTACTTTTTTCAGGTAACTTCTACTCAAATTACTAACTACTTTCGAAATCTAGTGCTAATTTTGCTCATCACGAAAGTTTGAGCGCAGAAATGAATAAGACGCCGGCAGATGAAGTGGCATTCCCGAACAAGGGGCCCCATTGTTCGGGAAGGCGTCCTTGGGCCAAGGTGGCGACGAGCAGCCAAAACATAACACCGGCGCGCACGAACGCAGGAAGAGATGCTAACAAGCCTTGGTCGGGTATTGACCTAATCCGGTAATGCACGCAGGCGCCGCGTTTCCAGCTGCAACCGTGAAAGACGGGGACACTCCGAGGGTTGTTGTTGTTTTCGTGTTGTCTGTCTTTAGTGAGTTCTGACTCAAGCGGTAGGTTCCACGGGAGGCGCCACTGGAATGACCTCGCAGCTGGGCGCCTGTTCCCATGGTCGCCTCGTCGTCAGCGCATACGCCTTTGCAAAGCCGGACTCCCCCGCGCACAAACCCTGGCACGGATAATCCGTTCATGGGAGCACGTTCCCGCTTCCAGCTGCAACTGTACGAGCGACGATGCTTGTTCACGTAATCCTTCGCGTCCTTCCGACCTTCCATGCCTGGGAGACCTCCTCTTTGTTAAAAACGATTTACTTGTCAGGCGTGTCAGGCGCGTCAGAATATTGTAGTCGCCGGCGAGGATTGCGAGTTACCCTTGGGAGATCCTTTTGTTGGACCCGGCGTCAGCGGCGAAGTATACTTCGGTTCATCTTCTGTTAAACCAAAACAATTTTTTTTTCAGTAGCGTAGCACTAGCACTACAACGGGACGCGCAGTCGTCCGGATGATCTCATCGTCGTGGCGCGAGACTTGAACCCTTGACGGTCTGGTGCACTCGCTCAGCGTACTCTCAGAACGTCGTCGGAATAAAGAGGGCCAGTCATAACAATCTCAACTTGCCGAAGAAAAAAGAAAAAGGAGGAAAGTTTGTTATAAAAGACCCTCTACCCGAGGCAAACCTCACATGTTTCGTCATGGACACCTAAGATGCCGACACTCGCTTACCCGACCCTGCACAGCCTGTTTCTCAAATTCAACGCTGCCGTTCCATCCAGCGCGTCGGTGGAACGTCTGTTTAGCTTGGCTGGGGACGTCTTTAGAAGGAAAAGGGGAAAACTCTCCTATCAAGAACTTTGAAAGTCAATTGCTTCTGCGAGCGAATAAACTATTTTGGTGAAAACGCAAGCCATAAATAGACTGCATTTATTTTAGGCTCGCAGGGTTTTTCATTGATCAAAACTGCTGTTCATTTTGCTACCACAAAAATATAAAAAAGTAACTTCGAAAGTAACTTCAAAGTAACTCGCTACTTTTTACAGTAGTTAGTAGTTTACTCAATTACTATTACAAATGCGTAATTTCTACTCTACTCCAATTACTTTTGGCGTCGATACTCAGTAACTTAACTTAACTACCTTTTTTGAGTAATTTGTACATGTCTGCTAGAGCGCATCCCACTTCCGCCATAAAAAAGCGAGCAACGAGAGGGGGAACGAGAATAGTAGTGTGTATACATGCAATTATGCATGCAGCATTTGTCCTTGCGTCCTGGCTTTTAGAGCGCTAAATTGAAGGGGCCGAGCAATAAAGGTCGTGCGGGACTGCTCGGCCAGATTCGTCCACGTGGGAACTTATCGCTCGCGAGTGGATGACAAAAGCCGTCCTTCGTTCGACCATATTCAAGCGAGTTTCGGTAGCGCCATCTATCGTTCTGCGCCACCAGTAAGTGTTGGGAACTTTGATTCAGCCTTTTTAATGTGCAAACCGGCCGCGCATGAATGTAATTTCGGGTTTCTTTTGGGATGCCTAGAGCTCGTAAATTGAGCTATGACCAAAAAAACGAGTATCTCAAAAAGCACATTAGTACCCCCTTGAAGTAGCCGGTGACCTTAATACAACATTATGCAGCAGCGGCGGTATCTTTCCTGTCCGCGGCTGAAACAAGGCCCGTTTTCCAGTCTTGTTTTTCGCTCATCGCTTTTTTTATGCTTGACAGGAGTTAATGTTAGCAAAAACTCAAGTAGCAACAATCACTCGATTCGTTTTTACGCTTTTATTTTGATTTTCAGTTGTGGCAAGCACTCCTCGAAGCCACTCCCCAAGCACTGCAAGTACGTGAAAGGAACGGGACGTTTTCCTGAATGCTGCACCAAACTCCATGTGCTTCGAAAGTAAGGCTCCATGTTCCTTGACGTTTAAAGCAATGGATATTCTAGCTTCGAACTCAACTGACACGGTGTCTAGCGTCTTGTTTCACTGGCTTAACAAGCGGCATCCTCTTCGCGAATAATATTTCTAATTCTAATTAAAAGTCCCGCAAACTAATACATTATATTACTGGTGAAAATAGTTGTCGGCACCTAAAAAAAGAAAACTTCGTCCGATTGCCCGACTGACCGATCATCGTCAGTGCTCCATATGCCGAGCCGCGGCGCCGCCATATTTTCCGGAGGGGAGGATGAAAAGTGAGAGGCGACATCACCCCGGACTCGATTATATTTCAAAAAAGAAGGCAATAGTGCGTTCGCATTTGCGCGCTAAAAAAATCATGTTTTACTATAGAAACTTCTCTCAGACTGCTTCATGTTTCATAATCGTTGCACCAAATACAATAACGTAAGAAGAGAGTGAAAAGGCCAAATAAAAGCGAACAAAAGCGTGAATTTTTTGCGTTGTGTGTGTGTGTGTGTGTGTGTGTGTGTGTGTGTGTGTGTGTGCGCGTGTGTGTGTGTGTGTGCGTGTGCGTGTGTGTGTGCGTGCGCGTGTGTGTGTGCGTGTGCGTGTGTGCGTGTGTGTGTGTGTGTCCACAAATACAACTGCATCGTTCTAGACAATAAAAACGCCCTTTGGGGTGCCGCGCCCTCTTTTCAAGCTCTCGCGACCATAGTGATGGATTGTGCTCTGCTACGCCGTGAAAAGAACAAAGACCCTTATGACGCCAAAAATAAGTGGTAACAATCCACTGTTCGTTAATTTTATGTTACAGCAAAATGCGCAAGACCGCGACTCACATCCGCGCGAACAGTGTAGCAGAGTGTTTTGCGGCGCGGTGCACTAATGACGCATCTTACATTGTATCTTAATGAATCTCGACTCTACTTTATACATGCGTTACATATAATCTAGCAAGCGTCAAGTCTTGCAATGTCGACTGCTTCAAGGACTTCAGCGCGACACGAGCTCCGTAAGGCTATTCCTTCCATGGAGTCTCGTGTATCGCCGGCCTCGGCGGCGCTGCCGGAAAAGCCGGTGGCGTCCCAGTAAGCCGCGAAAATCATGATTGGTCGATAGGGTCATGACGCCGAGTCACATGACATTGCGCGGGGGAGTTTCAAATAACCCAAAGCGCGCACGTGAAACGTGACATCACGCGTAGAATGGAAGTGATTGTAACATGACCTGTAATGAGAATTAAAGGTCGCTGCATGTCTGAAATGATTTCACTTTATAATGTAATTCATTTGATTTAAAGGAAAAGTGTGACGAATTAGGGGGGATTCGAACCCACGCCCCTACGGTTAATATTCGTACTAGTAATTAGTAGCTACCGACTAAGCCACGCAGACACGCTTGCTCGGCTTGGGAACGAGCGGGGGTTTATATTTCGCTATCGCGTTCCACCCGTAAAGGCGAAGCTTACGCGTCCTCTTGTACTTTTGATGTTAGAAATGAATCAGTCAAGGCGTAGGAAGAGGAGAAGGACTCAGTTTTCGCCACCACCTAAGCGTGACGTCATGGGTGGGCAGCAAGGCGCACGGCTGGCAATCGGTACGCTCGCGTCCGCCAACGAGAAAACCTGGGCGTTCGTGCGTATTTGAAGTTGATAATTATCTAGATTTGCACAAAGTATGCATCGTGGCCACGTGCTTAACTAAAAATGTGAAAAACATTAAAAAAGAAACGGGAGCAATTGGAATTTTGATAAAACCGTTTTTGCAACTCGGTCCGCTCAGCCGTGGCTCGCTAGTTTCGTGATATCGCTAGAAAATCCGTTCTTTTTGCTAGAAGATACTGTGCAAAGAAAGTTCGAAGAGTCAAGCCATACATTTTGACCAATTGCTAAACGCAACCCACAAAAGTTCTCGGAATGTGGGTACAGATGCTCCACACGCTCGTAATAAACCCTGAAGGAACGTGCCATTTGTTTTAGATTTTCAGAAAAGCTACTGTTGCAGGCGCTAGCACGTGTAACTACTCTTGTGGCAGGAATATGCTCCTTGGTGCTTAAGTAATCGGTAACAAAAGATCTATAGACTATGTTGAATAACGTAACAGCGCAGAACAAGAGAAACACTCACAAACACAGACACACTAAAAAAAATAATACACTCACTCGGCGCTGATTCAGCAACTCATGGATTTGTATCGTTTTCTTCTTCGTAGGCACAAAGACCCACCTCCTATTTTTTAAGAACAGATGACGACCTCAAATGCGAATTCACAACAAAAAAGTACAAAATAAAAATATTATAAAATTTAGAAAATTATTATAAAAAAACTCAGCAAAGAACCCATCCTTTGGGAATGATTATCTACGTTAATGCGAATAGCATCAAACGGTGCGGAGTTATGCGCGTTCGTCAGGTGGCCGGCACACTCTAGATACGCCAGCCCACTCTTGAGGCGATTCTAAATTTGTTGACACTTTCACAGCCCTGCGCACGATCTCCGCAGCCCAGCACGTGCGTTTGTGTCACTTAGGAAGGCGAGCAAAGCACGCGCCATACGCACAAACACTCAAAATGGTACCGACCAGACTTTCTGGCGTCTCAGCTAGTCTCAACGCAACGGTACTCTAAACGGTTGTTTATATCTTTACCATAGACGCGCTTACAGCGCTGTCACAGCTGCCGGTGCGCGCGCGTTCCATGCACGAGGGCTCATTCCGCTCTCGTGAGGCTGAGCACGGCAGCTCACCCTCTCCCGAGCGCGGGAGAGGGTGAGCTAGCGGCAGATGCTGAGCCTCACGAGAGCGGAGTGAGCCCTCGTGCATGGAACGCGCGCACCGGTAGCTGTGACAGCGCTGTAAAGCGCGTCCTATGGTAAAGATATAAACAAATGTTTAGAGTGCGTTGAATGACTGCCTTCATAGCTCTGTGGTTAGCGCGTCTGCCCGCTGATCAAAGGGTCAACGGTTCGAATCCCAGCCGGCGCCGGTCTTTTTTATTTATTTATCGACCCGCGGCGTAAGAGGTTAGATAGCCAGATAGATAGACAGATAGATAATGATACATAGACGAAAGTGCGTGAAGTATCCAAAGAATGCTATTCGCATTAAACATTAGAATCACGCAAGAATTCTCGCTGGCGTATGCCCGGAGACCGTACCGTCGGTCACCGAGAATGATCATGGCACTGCCCACTCTCGTGTGATGCCCGGTTATCTGCACCAGCGGTGCTGTTCATCAACCCGGCCTGATATCAGTGCGTGCCTTCTCCCTCGCCGTTCATCTGTTTCTCGCTGTCACTACGATGAATTCCCACCAACGCGCCCAACTATCCGTTCTTCTACTATGGCTGGAGCGGGTTGCCGCCATCTACGAGCGACGGCGGAAACCATACTGGTTGTAAAGTGTGGCCGCCGTCGCTTATAGGTGTGCGGTAGCTGTCCAGGTAGGTTTAGTGCCGACATACACGGACAACGATCCCGGGGAACCCAGGCCCCTAACAGCTGGGGCTGTAATTACTTCCAGCTTCCTTTGCGAAAGAGTTAAAGATGCATCTGACTACACTTGTCAATGTGCGCTCGATGCTTGCTGCCTCGATAATCTCCTGGTGAGCTGATCGGGGCTCCTTCCCAGCTAAGTGCAGTTGCTCAACAGCGTCTCGAACACCCACAGTCCGGGCAACAGCTCTCCAGTGGAGATTATCGAGTCAGCAAGCATCGAAGGACACATTTGACAAGTGTGATCAGCAGGCCATCTTTAACTCTCTCACAAAGGCAGCTTGAGTATTTGACCAAAAGTTCTCTTTAGGTACCCGCAGTGAGAATTCTTTATGATTATCTACTTTTATTTTAATATTTATTTCTTAATATTTTCGCAATTTTGATAGTGTTTTCTGCTTCTGTGCTTTTGTATTTCGCAATTTGAGGTCGTTATCGTGTTCTCAGAAAAGAGGAGGTGGGTCTTCGCGCATAGAAGAAGAAGACAATACAAATCCATGAGTTGTGGGTCAGCGCCGAGGGAGTGTATATTTTTTAGTGTGTGTGCTTGTGAGTGTTTCTCTCGTTGTGGCTGCTCTGCGTTATTCGACATGCGGGAACCACCAACTCGCCCAGTCAGCAGTCTTATCATCTATAGACCATTTCTGAAACGCGCTTTCCTGGTCGATACCCATTTTCAGCGTTCGCGCGTGTGGCGCGTACTTTACTGGCCTTCCAAAGCGGCGAACATGCGCCTGCTGGGCTGTGACATTATAATACATGCAGACTGTGATTCTCGTAAACAATGAAATGTATAGAATGTAATGAACTGCATTCGTGTAGACCACATGGCAAGTTACTGGTCGTGAAGATCGTGTAAAAATGACAATGAAACGAACTCCGCAACCACCAAGCCAAACATCAAGGTGCAATGGATCGAATGCGAATAAAATACACAAATACACTGTTCATCTTCAAATAAAGAATATTTGCTTGAAGATACAATAGTGCGTAAGGTATAGAAATGCATTATAAAACTTTTATTTCAAAATAAATTAACATAAGTTACTCAAAGAAAAATATGCAGCCGTATTTCTTCTTTTCTTTTGCTTTCGCAGTAAAATGCAACGCGTTCGAACGCTCATTCACAAGTGCACATGGGAAGAGGGTAATTCTATATAAGATTTTTTTATAAATTAAGTTTTGGTTTAGCACAGTTTCCATACCTGTAAATTTGCATGCCTCCCCTCAACGACATTAATATTTTCATGGTTAAAAAAAATCTTTTCAGCCATATATAACATTCCTCCGCAATAAAATTAATTGAAGACGTTTTCAACACTTCTTCTGCGAGAGAATATTGCACGCCAACCATTTGACAAGCCAGGCAGAGGCTCCATCGCAGTGGCGTCACGAGGGTCGGCGGCACCCGGGGCGGTAGCCCACCGCGCCCCCCCCCCGCAACCGCTGGCCCCGGCGACCTTCACCCCCTCCCCCCCCCCGCTCTCGCGTGTATCGCCGCGACTCCCCCCCCCCGCCCTCGTGGCCCGCCGCGACACCCCCTTAGTGCTGCACCCGGGGCGGGGCGGTCCGCCCCCCCCCCCCCGCCCCCCCCTTGTGACGCCACTGCTGCCATCGTATATTAATGCAGCTCAACACCTGCTCCATGAGCCTCTGTAATACCAGACAGGAATAGCAATGTGTCGAAAGTCATATCTAAACTCAGACTTGAACTTTGCTTAGATGTTTCACTTCTCGTCTTCAACATATCGGTCGCGTGAGTGGAACTCCGAGAGTAGCCCCAGCTAGATTCGATGTCAGAAACAAATAGAGTGTTTATTAAAAAAAATTAAAAACATCACTGAAGCTATTGTGAATAACAAATTTCGACTGTGCAAAATGTCGACTAAGTGCTAGAGTGTGCACTATTTTTCTCGATATTATTAGCGCTCCTCTTTGGACGGATGTTGTAGTGGTCACAGCCGGATTGAGTTTGCGCTTGCCGCTCTTGAGGCTGTTGCAGCTGCTGAAGGATACTCCACTAGCAGCACGCGGCTATAAAGTATTCCGAGCATAAGTGAGAATGTTTCACGTGACACTAATTCAATGGCGTACCAAATTTTTTTTTTTTTGGGGGGGGGGCAAATTGGACTTTTCCTTTCCACCGGGCCGGAGGGCGGTGCTTAAGGGCATGCCTCCGCGTCAGGGATACCAATTGGTATCCCTTGGGCGCCACCGGTCAGTGTTTGCCCTGCCCAGTGGCCAGTGGCGGCTGTCTCAGGGGGGGGGAGGGCGCCAGCGCCCCCCCCCTCCGGTTGGTACGCCCATGCACTAGTTCTCTCGGCACACAGCTCGCGCAAAAGCACCTTGACGTGGCTGGCCTCCATTGCTGCCGGGGAACGCTATTTTTTTTTCTCCTACGAAAACAAGGGTAAATGAGAAGATTTTTCCCGGCACTGTTGCTACAATCAACCGTGGAGCACAGATTGCTACCCATTGCAAAGGAACTTTCTACCTTGAAGCTGTAAAAAAATCATCTCGATCGGTGGCGCCTGGAAAGCCACTTCGCGGCTGCCCGAGTCGCTCGTCCGCCTGCCCGCGGGTGACGTACGCGGGTAGGGAAAAGTAGAAATTTTTCATTGTTGCCAGTTGAGAGTCGCCTCCTGGAACCCTCGCGGCCGGCGTAACTGTTTGAGGATTTTTTTTTTTAACTCTAAGGAAAAAAAGGCGCCGACACGAAGCGAAGTAGAACGCCTTCATCGTCCGAACTTTGGGATGAAATATGAGTCACAATCGGCGCATAAGCGATGTTTTCACGAGCTTAATCTAAGTCATCGTAGCTTATCAGAGCTAGCAACAAGACCTGGTTGCTCGAAAGGATGTTCAAGTTTGCTCGTGCCACGCCCACGCCACTTCATACCGAAAAACTCGGAAATTGGAGGGAATGTCAAAAATGTATTTGAGATAATGAGTTCAAGATACTCAGAAATGTAATTAAAATAGAGTTTCAAATACTCTCGATCAAAAGTATTTGCAAGATACCAAGATACTTCAAAAAGTGTTTGAAATACAGTATCTTGAGTAGAGTCTGGTTCAGACGCAGCCGATGCCTGGTACCGATCAGAGAGCGTCAAATGCCATCAGGGTGTTCGTCATATTTTTGTACGTGTTCTATCATCGCTGAACAAATCCTAAACCGAAAAGGTCTCTAATAAGTTACAGCTCAAGAAGGTAGGGCGAGGAAAGGAAGGCTGGGAGAAGGAAGCAGATGAAACGCTGGAGAGAAGAAGGGAAACCTCCTCCTCTCTCCAGCGTTCCGCCTGCTTCTTCCCCGGCGTTCCTTTCCCTCGCCCTACCCTCTTGAGTTGCAACGGACTATAGTGACTTGCTCTTTTAACCCTGCTTGATTGGTCTCATTAGCTCGTATACCGTCGACTGCGTCTGGACTTAGGCAGAAACAAAGTATAAAAACTATCGCTTATGCGGCATTTATACTACGTGCGAATGTACTACAATATTAAATTTATTACATTTATATCACGCATACAGGGTGTTTATTTTAAGCTTTTCACGTATGTTTTTTTTTAGTTCGTTAAGGCTACATTAAAGCAGTATAATCACGTAAGTTGCAAGGCCAGGGGGACATTAGATATGAGGCTAATTGTCACGATAAGTTGAATAATGAACTAGAATTTGTTGAATAGTTTTCATTAGTATAAATAAACATTCTTCAAATTAGAAACTTGCTGAGCGTCATCGAAAAAACACTAAATCATAAAATGTTAGAAAGAATCGCAGCACATGGGAAACGTGGTGGCGCGCTAAAGTTACTCCCCATACAGCAGGCGAAAGACTTTCGGTGCGAAAACGCGGTTGTTAATTTTTACATCCACGTCCATCATGCCAAATCATCAAAAATCAATACATACTGAGGAGTATCGTCGCAAAGTGGGAGTGGTTCGGTTGTTTTTACGCATTCGTTCATCTTTTGAAATTTGGGCACTCAGGGAACTTTTTGAAGACATTTCAGTCCCCAAGTAAGGACAGAATATGAAGTATAGAGCCCTCGAGCACATCCTCAGGTACTATGGCAAATACTTCAAAATGAATCTTTTTTTGAAAAACCCGATCTCAAGAGGGGATGGTTCGGCTGTTTTTGCACATTCGAGCATCTTTTGAAATTTCGGCACCCATGCTTCGCCAGTGAACTTTTTGAGGACAACGCATTTCCCAACTAAAGGCGGAATATATATGGATAAAAAAAGCCCTAGAGACGTCATAATACAATGTTATTTTATTATTAATTTAAAAGCGCATACCATCAAGGAAGATCTGTTGCAACACAAACCCGCCTTGGTTTAACGCTAATCTCAGGCGTCTGCGAAATAGAAAAAAAAAGACTGTTTCGCGCTGCCAAACGATCATCCACTGATGCACGGTGGGCAGCGTACAAAACTGCAGATCAAGAATATACATCAGCTGTTACGGAAGATAAGACACATTTTTATTATCATACACTAAATATCATGCTAGCAAATAGTCTTAAACAATTTTGGAATGTCGTTAATCCCAAGTGTGAGTCCCACATTGTTCTTCAGTCATATGATGGTATAGGTATACCAGTAACTGAAAAATTAAGTGTATGAAATGATGTTTTAGTATGCCCTTTACAACCTCTGATGTTAACCAAGTACCGATATTGTCGTTTTCTGATTTGTTGCCTATGGACCCAGTGGCAGTTGACGCGATTGGGGTTGCCGGCATTCTTAATGATAGAAAGCTTTAGTCGTGCGCCGGAATTGATGGGAATAATAACAAGTTCTTTAAAAATTGTAATATGTGTTGTTCAATAATTCTTTCAAAAGATTTATATGCAGTCTATAATCCATGGCATAGTCCCGAGCGATTGGGTGGTTGGGAAGGTGGTTCCTTTACAAATCTGGCAAAATACAAAACCCATCCAATTATCGACCAATTTCTTTAACAAGTGCGCCATGTAAAATATTTGAACACGTCATTTACTCGCAGTTAGGTAATACCCCTATCAGACGGGCACCGCAATGTCATTTACGCTAAAGGCCTTTAGGATTTTCAAATGACATTTAAGTCGTTGTCGTGTCAGACGGAGCAACTCAAATGTCATTTAGGTGATGTCTATCACGATAGCGGTCTGTTGTTAACCACGGCAAACTAGTGTTCGTTTTTATTGTTTACTAAGTAAATAAAATGTAATGAATTCATAAAACATAGAATTCAAACACGGTGATAAAAACCAAGGACACGTTCTGACGGAGACAAGGTATTTTTGCGTAACTATGACACGACGTCACCAACCCCAAAGTGATCGGCAGCCGTAGCCGTTCGCCATAGGCTCGTCGTCGCTTTCGGAACTCCGTGCATCTTACTCGCCGTTGTTCCTCGCGCTCTTTCGTTCTTCGCCGGATTCGTATACCCCGTTGACGTTTACGTCTGCGATTGATTCAGCGAACCGTGACCCTGTAGCGATGGAGCCTGCTGACGACAATGATCGTAGTGCGATGGATCCGGAACTGCCGGAACTGCGTCGGATCGCGTTCCTGACGCGCAACTGAGACCGCAGAGTATATTAAACAAATATATCGCCAAAGGTGTGCGAGACCATACACGCTATAAGCATTTTTTTTCTAAAAGAATTGCTTCAAGCATTGTTTTCAACCGTATTTACATTATTTACAATGTTTTCTTTCAATTCGCGGAACTTGCGCTGACCGCTGTTGACGAGACTACACATTTACGAGCCGCAAAGTGAGGTTTGGGGAGGACTCAGTTGAGCTCGAATGTCATTTTAAGTCAAAAAATGTCATTTGAGTTGCCGTGTGACACTGCCTAAATGACATTTACACTGAATGTCATTTGGGGTAAATGTCGTCCGAGGTGCCCGTCTGACAGGGGTACTAAATTATCTTGAAACTAATGACTTCACAAGTTCACAACATGGTTTTCGAGAAAATTTTTCATGTGAAACGCAACTACTATTTCTCACTCATGATCTCCATAGTTCTCTTGATAATCATAATTAAACCAATTGTGTTTTCTTGTGGATTTCTCAAAAGCCTTTGACAAAAGTTTCCCAGAGACTCCTTCTTCATAAACTACAATCACTTAACAATGGTTCCTGTATATTAAATTAGATTGATGCTTTTTTAACTAACCGCCTACAGTTCGTTACTGCACACAATACGAGTTCGTACTGTTCCAGTCACCTCGTGTGTCCCACAGGGATCAGTGCTTGGCCCGCTATTCTTTTTTATTTACATTAATGACTTGGTGCCCAAAACTTGTCTTCTTCTATTTGCCTCTTTGCTGACGATTGCGTAATATATCGGAAAATAACCAACATATCTGACACTATTCTTCTACCATCTGACCTCAATCGTATATCATTGTGGTGTAACCAGTGGCTAATGAAATTAAACACTGACAAATGCAGATAGATGAAAGTGTCACGTGCTCAATTGGTGTGTCATACTTATCCTAACAGCAATCCCCTCGCTTCAGCATGTCTGTTTACAAATATCTGGGTGCTCATATAACTTGTAACCTTTCTTGGAAGATGCATATTGAATACGTAATTAACAGTGCTAACCATATATGTTAGGATACTTCAAAAGAAATTTCTTTCTCGCTCCGTCTTCATTAAAACTAACCATGTACAAAACCCTAATCCATCCAAAATTAGAATATGCTGCTGTTAGTAGGGCCCCTCTCCTGGTCACTACTACTCCTATTGAATCGATTTAAAACCGCTCAGCTCGTTTTATATTGACAAACTATCATCGCACTGCTGCAGTGTCACTACCATGAAAAATACTTTAGGTCTGCCGTTACTAATTCACCTCAGAAAAATCTCTCGTTTGCGTCTTTTCCATAAAATATTTCATCAAAATGTTACCTTAATCATAAACGAATTACTCCAACATTCTACATATCTGCTCGCATTGATCATAGCCATAAGGTTGGTATTCCAAATTTTAAAACTTCATTATTTCAATATTCTTTTATGCCATAAACATCTATAGACTGGAACCACCTCACCGCCTCGATTGCTAACGCAAAAAATGTTCCAAAAGCCAGGATTCATGATTAAAAAGCAAATACCTCCGACTTATATAACAATCAACAATAGATAAGTAGACGCTTCTTTTCCTATGAAGGTGACATCATTAGCGCAGCGTAAGAACAACTCGACTATACTCCGTTTCACCTTATGTTGTACCGCAGCGAAGGCTAGAAGCACGAGCTCATAGCGTTGGCAGCTGCCCTTGGTGCACGAGAGCTTGTGCCGCCGAGATGTGCCCTAGAGCAAGAAGCTCGCGCTTGTAGCCTTCGCTGCGGTACAACACAAGGTGAAGCTGAGCTTAGCTACCAGCAACCAAACGCTTGCTTTGTCCTTCTCCTCATCCGTTGCGCTGGTTCCGACGAATTCTTCGTCCATGGCAAACGGGAGACATCATCATTACGGCCCTCGTTTCAACTTCTTTTTCGTCTGTAGTATAGATGGAGTCATCATTTAACGTCACGTTACTACGGACGAAAAAGAAGTTGAAACGAGGGCCGTAATGATGGTGTCTCCCGTATGCCATGGACGAAGAAGTCGTCGGAACTAGCGCTACGGATGAAGAGAAAGACAAAGCAAGCGTTTGGTTGCTTGTAGCTAGTCGGGTTGTTCTTAGGCTGCACTGATGATGTCTTCCGCATAGGAGACGAAACGTCTACTTATAAATTGTTGATATTGTTATATAGGTCGGATGTATTTGCTTTTTAATCGATTGCTAACATCAATGATATTGTTTTGTTTAAAAACGCTATACTATATTATGTGCACTTTATAGTCAATATTTTACAGCTCTCTCCCTGTTCAGTGTACTTACCTTGAAATTATTTGAAATAAATAAATAAATGGCAAATACTTAAAAAGGAGTTCTTTCTTGAGAAGACCACTCTAGAGTAGAGTGGTGATGGTTTGGCCGTTTTTACGTCTTCGTTCATCTTTCGAAATCTGCGCACCCGCGCCTCGCCAGGGAACTTTTTGAGGACAACTCGGTTCCCAACTGTAATGCTTTCGAGCGCGTCCTGGTACAATGGCAAATACTTCAAAATGAGTCCGTCCTTTTTGAGAAAACCGGTCCCGAAGTGGGGATGGTTATGCCGTTTTGGCACACTCGTTCAACTTTTGAAATTCTGGCACCCGCGTTTCATCCAGGAACTTTTTGAGGTCGACCGAGAGCCTAACTGTTTACGAAATACAAAATTTAGGACCCTTAACTTGAGGCTGCTGCTATAGCAAAGCCTCTAAAATGATCCATCTTTGAGTAGCCGTTTCTCGAAATGGACATTGTTCGACTATTTACCGGCATTCGTTCATCATTTCAAATTCAAACACCCGCGCCTGCTATATATATATATATATACACTGTATATATAAATGTTTTGTTGTGGCGATTGCAAATAAAAGCATTGAATTTATTGCAGTATGTGTTCGCACACCATATAATAAAATCATTATGGCTGCGTGTTACAGACCACCTGACTGTGATTCGTCGTTCACTATCACTCTTTCCTCCGTATTAGTTTATACTAAAAACAGATTCCCAAAAGCTGACTTGTTGCCTTTTGGTGATTTCACTTTTCCTCTAATAGATTGGGTCAATGTATCATCTGATGGGTCACGCACATCGACAAAATTTTTTCACATGTGTCAAACGTTCCGCTTGATGCAGGTGTTAACCAGCCTATACGCTCTGCTAACATTCTCGATCTCGTCTTAACTACATCGCCGGATTTCGTAAAAACGGTTCAGCATTGTAACGGTTTGGCCGACTATAATATCCTCCACGTATACCTATCATTCACGGTATTTGTAAAAAACCGAATCTGTAAAATTACTCACGATCATAATAACGCCGATTACGAAGCAATACATATTGATTTATAAGATTTTCATAGCTTGCACATAATCGAATTCTTGGTAATATCTGTCGAGAAAAACTGGGCGCTATATAAGAATAAATAAAATAGCCCGGTTAAGTTATACGTCCCTACTTTATGTATTAGGACTGACTCATCGAATCTATGGTACAATAAAACATTGCGGTCTTTATGCAAGAAGAAAAAACGACTGCTTGCAATGGCTAAAAGAAGTAACTTAACTAGCACCTGGGACTCTTACTACACTGCGCTATGGAACTGTACCAAAAGCATGAAACTATCCGAAATTAATATTTTTCCCAGGACTTGCCCGCAATCCTACGAAATAACCCCAAAAAATTCTGGAAACTTATGTCAGCTAAAAGTGGTCACGCAAATATCAACTTGAATGATATTGCCAGTGAGGCTGTACCGGAGAACGAGAGTCCTGTAGTATTTGATGAATACTTTGCTTCAGTCACGTAGCCAGGATTTTGTTTCGGGGGGGGGGGGGCCGCCCATGACAAAATGCTGTATGAGGGGGAGGGGGGAGAGGAGGCCCCAGCAAAATGGAAGATTTCGGGGGGGGGGGGGCGGGCCCCATGGGCCTCCCCCTGGCTGCGTGCCTGCTTTGCTTTCATTTTTACGATTGAATCCCTATAAAATATTCCTACCGTCCCACAATAGTGTTATGACCCCATGTCGTTCATTGCTGTATAACTCATCCGGTATCATTAAGCAAATTGAAAAACTACCCCTCACTTAATCAGCTAGACCAGACAATATTGATGCAAGAATCTTAACAAATACAGCCAACATTTCCAGTAAAATTCTCAGTCTAATCTTTAACCAGTCTCTTTCTGAGCGTTGTTTACCCCCCGACTGGAAGGTGGGAAGGATCGCCCCAGTCCACAAGCAGGGAAGTCGGTCTTCCGCCTCTAACTATCGCCCTTTCTCTCTAACCAGCATTGCGTCTTAGCTTCTCGAGCACATCTTTTATTCTAACATCGTGACTCACCTATCTTCAAATAATTTCTTCTTCAATTAAGCACCAGCGCGGTTTTCGTAGAGGGTGTTCCTTCGAGACCCAACTATGCGAGTTTGTTCATGAACTACAGACTAACCTAGGACACCATGTACAAACTGACGCCATACTCCCTGACTTCTCGAAAGCATTTGACCAAGTTCCCCATCAACGCCTCTCTAAACTATCATCCCCGCATTCAGATCCCCTCGCATATTCATGAATTAGTAGTTTTCCCGCGTTTCGTATACAATGCAGAGTCGTTAACGATCATGAATCTGACCTAACAAACGTCACTTCCGGAGTACCAGAGGGTTCCGTCCTTGAACCCCTGCGTTTTCTTGTCGTCATAACTTCCGTATAACATATTCTGCAAAATAGGACTTTTCGCTGATGACTGCGTTACTTATAACACCGTCACATCAGACACTGATAATCTTTTGCTTCAAAGTGATCTCATAAAAATTAACGACTGGTGCGGAAAATAGCTGATGTCATTTAACAAATCTAAGTGTTAACTAATCCACTTCACCCGTAAAATGTCTCCTTTACCCTTCCAATATACTATTGACAAAGACGTAATCGAATCAGTATCAATGAATAAATATATTGGCCTTAGACTTACACCTAACCTCTCGTGGAAACCTCACATCGTAGCCATTTCTGCAGAGGCTACCCAGACCTTCGAATTCATCAGACGCAATCTGCGAAATGCCTCCGCCCTCCCCCCCCCCCCCATGTCCGAAAGATGGCCTATGAAACTTACGTAAGACAATAATTAGAATATGCATCCGCGATCTGAAGCTCTCATTAAGTCTACCTAATCAACCACCTAGAGTCAGAACAAAACCGAGTCGCCCGATTCATCTTATCATCGTATGACCACTTCTCCAGTGTCTCTCCTCTATAAAGTCAACCTGGACTTACATCTTTACTCACCCAAAAGAAGCTCCATCGTCTTTGCCTTCGCCATAAAATGCATTACCATTGTTCAGAACTAAAGAACGCTTTGCTCTCACACCCCGATAGAATATCATCCCTTCTGTATAAACCTTGTGCAATTTAACAATTTTCTGGGAAACTAATGCTTTCAACTGATCATTTTTCTCATATGCCATCGGAGAATGGAACCAGTTGCCATCCTCTATCGTTAGCGCCACTGATGCAACAGTGTTTTACGATCGCTTACTAGTCCATTATGCATAAGTTCTCCGTTCTGATTTTTTTTTTGTGTGTGTTCTATTATTGTTCTACAAATGCGTCTGATATTTTATTCCTCGTTATTCCACACTCCCCTTTCCCCTCTTATTTAATGCCGTAACCGGTCCTTTAAGACGGAAATAAATGAAATTAAATTAAATAAAATTAGCGAAAATATTTTGAAAACTGTTTTTTTATAATTTTAGTTTATCGTAATATAACCAGACTTGTACATAGTTCAACTACTCTACTCAAGTTACTGTAGTTTAACTACTTCCTAGTGTAGTTTAGTAACTTTCAATTACATTTTTATAATGGTAATTAGTAGTTTGCTTTAATTACTTTTCCTGAGCAACTTCTACTCAAATTACAAATTGCTTTCGAATTTTAGTGGTTGTTTTGCCTATCAACGAACATTCTGCCTGTACAAAAGAAATAAGATGTTAGAAGATCAGCTGATATTTGCAAAGAGGGGGGAAGCATATGACGTAGGAAACGGGGGGGGGGGAGAAAATAAGTTGGAAAGTCCGAACTCCCCCCCCCCCCTCTCCCCCTGCTATGAGGCGCGGGGAGCGAACAGACACGACGCAAGAGAGGCCGAGTAACTGCGGGATTAGCGCCGAAGACTGGCGTTTCCCTGTGTCCCGAAGCTCAGGGAGACTTGATCCATTTGAAGAAAATGCTGGTCCTAGCTTCTCACCAGCGTAGAAATTCTCGCCCACTACAGGAGGTGCACACTCTGCATCCTCACTCAAAGGAGGCAACAAAATGCAGCACCTGCTCTGAAACTCATCTGGTGCTCCCGTATGTTTGTGCTGTACTCAAAGAATCGCGTGCTAAAGGGCAGCGCCAAGACTACCTTTTACGTTGCCTTTTTTCACAAAACTCAGAATATGCAGATCTTCAAAGATTCAAAGATAGTTCGAGAAACCTTAGTAATTCCCCAAACGTTTTTATACAAAAAATAATAAACAAGCAGTGTTGGGAAGTTCTCTATGTACATGGTACCTAAAGTACTACTGTGTAGAAAACTTGTACTTTACTTGAAGTAAATTCTCTGAACATGTACTTGTACTTTCCGAGGAAAGTAAAACTCCCGACTTCAATGTACATTCAATGAATTTGAAAACGAAAAATGACGTGTCGTCGTGTGAAAACGCGTTCTTTCGAAACGTCATCTGGTCATTTCTCTGAGTGAAGTAATGGCGGCTATAAGACCGACACAAATATGTGCCTTATAAGTTGATTGTGTCAAATAGCTCGTCAGCGAGAATAAAACAACTACTCTGTGGCGACTTGACGTCTTATACAATATTTGCTGGCATTTCCGTAAAAAAACTTATGCACCTCTGATTAGCCCTGCATCAATGCATACGAGTTAATAAAGCACTGTATAGGAAATAAAAGGGCATCACGAAAGATTCCGTTAAAAGGGCTTGCACTTTACCTTTAAATATATTGTATTTATATACGTTACTTGAAGTACCTTGCATCCGGTGTACTTACTACTTTACTTGAAGTACATATCCTCTTTACTTTGTACTTCAAGTACTTTTTAGACGTACATACTTTACGCAACACTGTAAACAAGCAAACACTGTCTAAAAAGTCAAGCTGAGACAGTGCTGAACCTCAAAGTACAAATGGCACATTCGCAGTACATCATTGACCAAACAAGCAAGAAAGTACAAAACAATTAGGCACGCAGAAGCAGAACCAGCTATTAAAGCATTTCTGTGGAAAAAAAAGCCGATTCATATTTGGCCAGCACAATTTCACTAACGAATCAAAACCTCTGTACTTTCTTTTTACCATAAAAAACATATAAAAGTAACTTCAAAAGTGATTCGCTACTTTTTAACGGTAATTAATATTTTCCTCAATTACTTTCTATTTCAGTAATTTCTACTCTACTCAAATTACTTTTGACGTCAATACTCAGTAACTTAACTTAATTACTTTTTTCGAGTAACATGTACATGTCTGAATATAACACAGCTGTTTTTGTTTTCTAGTTTATTGATGTCAGTGGCAGAATACTGGAAATGACCGTAAACGTCTAAACGAGAACAAATCCACCTTATTGCGCAAATTGGTCTCAGGAGCCCAAGAAAATAATTTTGAGGGAAACAAAAAATACCCAGCACATTATCGATTTTTCTCGTTTACAGCAGTTGTAAGGCAAATCTAGTACTTTGTTGTATTTTTTAAATTGTGCTCGTTTGAACTGCGCTGTTTCTCAAACATTTGCGTGAGGTGCCTCCGAAATATATTTTTCTATAGATGTAATACACATCTTAGAAACTACAAAATTTGCCATAATATTATTGCGGGATTCTAATTAATTTATACAATCATAACAAGTCTTTCTTATATCCTTGAATAAAATGTACACTCTGATTAACTTGGATACTATCCGTAGTGGCAATACAGCAGAAAAGTATTCGTCTGAGGAACCTACAGTTTACACGTCCTTATTTTGAAATTTCGGCACAAGAGTATAGCGGTATATGAGAGAATGGAGTAGTAGCATGGCAAATTGTTCAGAGCGTAATGTTTTGGTGTTACGTTGATATTTGTATAGTTAATGCATGAGCTCCCATGGGAGCGCTACCGTAACCCGCTAAGAGAGGGCGCAAGCATACGATGGCACAAATTTCTGGGGATGAATAGCTTTTTAAACCAGCAACAAAATGTTTTACAGACACGCTCACTATTTTGTTTGAAAGTGAAATATCAGAACAGGTAACGGAGCAAAACGATTTGGGCGAATGATTTAATCAAGAGTTGAAATACGCTTAAATTAGTTTGAAGACTGAATTATCCCCAATCGTGGGTTGTATTTATAAAGTAACAAGCCTGGTTTCTATGTGGCTCGTTAAAAGCACTGTATTACTCCCTATATTTTTTTTCCAAACCATCTTATGGAATTTATATTCTGGGTACAGCAACAATATATAATTATAGAAAATTACTAACTCTACAAAAAAAAAGTTCGACGTAAACTTGGAAATTATAGAGAAAACATTTAAAAAAACTGCGCACTCAGTCACTTTTCAATTGATATAATATTTTGAAAGCAAATAGAGTATACTATTTTATACAAATAATTCATAGAAAAAAGTTCTACGTTACTGCCGGCGAAGCGGAAACGTCGTCGTATACGTTGCGTCATCTTGCACGAAAGACCCGGACTAATTACGGAAAGCAGAGTTCACTATATAGAACAATTAACTTAATTAATAACACACCCGATATGAACTACACACAATTATTTACGATATTTAGAAAAAAAGAATGCTGAGCACTAGGCAGTAATACCAGATTTGAATAAAATGTGACCCACGTATTGTATTCTAAAAAATATATAACGCATGAAGTTTTTATTTTTCAGGCCGTTAGGGATTTTGCGTTATGTTTTTTTTTCGTTCATATATACAATCATTCCTGTATCGTGTGTATTTTGAATTGTTTATTTTTTCGTTATTTATATATGTTTAAGTTATTTACAAAATGCCGACCACTATGTTTGAGATGGAACTTTCAGCTGAATACAGTTTTTGTTCTGTCCATTTGAGTATGTACTACTTATGTGAACTAAGAACTATAAATTTTAACCCATCTTTTGTAGCGTTCAAGTTTTCTCTTACAAATCTATAAATTTTAACCCATCTTTTGCAGCATTCAAGTTTTCTCTTGTCAATCTGAAAAATTCTCATTTTTGCTGTATGTTAATTGTGCGTCATTATCAAGGCGTCAAGCTGTTCGTGAGCACAAAAAATAAACAAATGAATGAATGAATGAATGAATGAATGAATGAATGAATGAATGAATGAATGAATGAATGAATGAATGAATGAATACGAGACCAGTGCATCGTCAGGTTTCTTAGCCTTTTTCACTGAACCCTCTTTCAAACCCTGTAAAATAAAATAAAAAATAAAAAGTTCGAAAAATAAATAATAATACATTTTTATTTGTAAAATAGGGTGCATGAACACCCTTCATTTTTTAAAGCTGTTAAAAGGGTGTGGAAAAGGCTGCAGTGAGGCGAAGACCCTTTTTGAAGGATGTTGGCCGCACCCGCATGTAGCGAGATTGTTCTAGCGACGATCTTGAATAAATATTGCCTCACCCGTGCCTTTCACTCGTAAAATACGCAAAATATTCACAAGAACCGAGCAACATCCATGTAATCTTAATTGAGGAGGTAATTAAGATTACCTGTGAATCAGTGTATTTTAATTGTCGAATCAGTGTACTTTAACAGTAACCACTGAATCAGTGTCTTTTAATAACAATAATAACAAATTGTTTATTGAGCAATTCTTGTACATAATTCTGATCGAAGGCCCGCAAAAGCGCGCGAGCGCTTGTGTGCGGGACCGTGGCAACCCAACAGAGTGCTCAAACTAATTAAAACAATGGTGACACAAACATTTTTGCCAAGAACAGGCTATACATTATTAACACAGGCGAATTCGACATCTGAAGAAGGAGCAGTATGTATACACCTAAACATGACGAGGGCACCACTCTTTTAATTTATGTATCGCGTCTTTCAGAGACGGCAGGTTGTACAATTCTTCCGGAAGTTTTTTTTAAAGTAGAATGGAATATAATATTTTCTTAAACGCCTCCCGTAATTTGTGTGTACCATAGGAGTGGAAAAGGTTTCAGAGTGTACCTTAGATGTTTTTGTCTGTTAACTCTATACTTGAAATCGTTGGTGTAATAATACTTCATTAAAACTACATATTTCCTTAATTCCTCTACCTGCAATATTTGTAGAGAGGCCAATTTTTCACCCCTATCAAGAGTTTCAAATTTTGAGCCATAGGCAATACTATCTGCAATTCTTTATATTAGTCTGTTTAATTTTTTCTTCCGGTCGGCAGAACAGGTTCCATACACAGTGATTCCGTAACGCAAGAGGGAGACTCCCAGTGCTTCGTGCACTTTTTATCCCAAGTGAAATATTATAGAGATTTATTAGTTTGTATATCTACGCTACGACCATTCGGAGGCGCTTTACTAGATTTTCGACGTGTGCACTCCATGCTAGGCATTCATCAAAAGTTATTTCTAAATATGTTGTTTCGGTCGCATATACGAGCGGAGAGCAGTCGCAAGAATTACAGTCGCTAGAATGGAGATAGACAGGACGTACAAGGTTCACTCTTTTTTTTTATGTGTACGGAAGCACATTACGTTGGTCTTGGTTTTGCTCACAAATATATAATTCCAGGAGAACCAGTCTACTAATTTGTTTATATCACTTTGGAAAATAGAAACTGCTTTTTCGCAATTTTTATGGGCCAATACAATTGCAGTGTCGTCCGCATATTGGTATAACTGAGAATTCAGAGACAATTTATCTAAGTCATTTATATAAATGTTAAATAGCAGAGGACCTAAGATAGACCCCTGCGGTACGCCGGAAGTAACGGACAAGGGTTCACTTATGCTACATCCTATCCGTACACGTTGTGTACGGTTATAGAAGTAATTTTCAAAAAAAAAAACTGAAGAAAAGGTCCTCTGAAGCCCATATTTGTTAATTTATTTAATACCAACCGGTTATCAATCGTATCGAACGCTTTTCTTAGGTCGAGAAAAAGAGCTAGGACTACGTGATTATTTTCTGTTTTCTCATGAATGTAGGCAGTAAAATCCTCCAACAAGAGAGTTGTACATTTGTGCTGTCTAAAGTAATACTGGCAGCTATTTAATAAAGAAAATATTTCGCAAAATGATCGCATAATTTTGGACTCAAACTTTTCCATAATCTGGAATAAAACTGATAGAACTGCTATTGGTCTGTAGTTTGATACCAACTTCTGATTACCTTTTTTGTATATTTGACGGACTAATGCCACCTTCAGCATATCTGCAGGTCTTCTGCCAGTTTCAATATTTCAATTTAATATGGCAAGCAAGATATTTTTTTATTTCATCAAAATTATGGTATATATTTCTTATTCTAATCCGATTATATCCCTCTGGCTTCGTGAGTGGCATCCTTTTTAATATGTCACTCAAGTCTTGCTCCGTCACGGACGGCAAATAGGCTGAGTTCGGGGAACTATATAGTGAAGCTGTCGAGGGCTTCCACGGTTTCTTGCGCTTCACTACCCAAATCTTGTATTTCTTTCACGAAGCTGCGATTAAATTGATTACTCAGGGTGCCAAAATCAGTTCCACCAAATCCTTTGCGTATAACGTCATCCACGCTTTTTTTGGCTGTTTTTGAGCTTATGTTATTGACTACTTCCCACGTTTTTTTCATGTTCCCCTTTGACTGATGGAACTCGATATTGTGGTAGTTCCTCTCCGCTAACCGTACTTTTGCAGTCACTTTATTTCTCATTTCCCTGAATTCTCTTTGTAATTGAATGTCGTTCGGGTGTTGTTTGCATCGGTTCCATAATTTATATTTTGCGTAGCACAGTTCTAAAATGTCTTTATTTATTCAGTTATTTTCTTGTCTTCTTTTTTTTTAACCTTACATTTTTCTTAGAATCACTGTATATGCTGTTGAATCTATCCACCATCAGTTCGTAAATTGCTACATGGTCTTGTCCCAGTAAAGAGTCCCAGTTATATTCACAAATAAGTCAGTCTATTATTTTGAAATCTACGACACATCTAAAACCATCTCCATCACTATTTTCCGGTCACCATAGTCACCATGAATCCTCTCTCGCGTGTGATCCATTACGTCTGTATTTGCTATTGCTGTTTATATGATAACTGTATGTGGAGTTTTTTGTTTGTAAACTTGCTGTTCGTAAAAACACATCATTGGGATGCTACTAAGATTGCCAGTATCCTATTTTTCTGGCGTTCACCAGCATCCTAAATGTGTTGGTATCCTAAAGGTGTCAGCTTGCCCAGGGTGTTACACTCTAAGAAAAAAAAAAAGGTGTAGTCGGGTGCATCAGGCGCACATGCACCCTTTTCCTGAAAGGTGCACTCTCCGTTACCCAGCCAGTGTACTTGTACACCGACAATGAGCATCCTCCTCTCCTTAAAAACCTCTAGGTGTATCAGTGCACCGCCACGCTAGCCACGCGACCCGATCAGCTTGTGCTTGGATTCGCCCCTTGAGGGTAACTTTTGGGTTGGGCAGTTTTTTAGGAAGTATGGAGCTGTCCTGTACACTCGGTATTGACTGTAGGGTAGACGCCATGCCTGTTTTAGGCCAATCGGGTCTCCGGGTAGGACTCACGTGACTACAGACTCCAAGCTAGAGATAAGGCAGAGCACGGCACCTGCCTGAAGACCAAGGCCACGGATAGCATCCACTGCAGTATTAACGTTGGATCGAACTTTGAAGATGATATAAGTGACAAATATTTTCGTTGTGTTCATTTCATTGTTGGGATGTCCCTGCCTTTGCGAGGGCACCCTCTTTGGCCTTGAAGGAGCTGCTATTTTCTTTTTCTTTCTTTCCCTAAGCCTAAAGCGTGGAAGAAGGTGCGCAGTCGCCGGACAAATGAATCGGAGGCTTTTTTATTCCTTGACTCCGCTGTCTAGGCGCGGGTAACGGCAGGAGCGTGATCATCTGGTAAAGGTTTCACGGATGTCGTATAGCTATTTCCGATTACGGAATGTCTGTTTCCCGGCCTAGTTTCTTGTGTGCTGTGCTGCGACTAGTGGGGCTGCCGTAGATTTCGTCCGCGACAACGTATTCGAGTGTACCAAAGCTTCCAGTGTTTGAAAAGTCCTACGCGTGTATCGGCAACAAGCGATTTCTCCAAGGAATTCATGTGGTGCGTTTAGTGTTCGGTTCGGCTAATTACTGCCTCTGCCACATTGTGTTGAATCTTCACAGACCCTTTCTTTTCGTTTTTGTGTTTGGGTGGTTGTTCTGCAGTGCCCGTGGCGACATATATCTCGGATTACATATTTCAAGTACGGTATTTTCAATTTCACCGTATAAGTGCGTTGCAACCTACTGCTTTGCAACAATTGAGCGTTCCGTTTCGGATTACCTCTAGAATTAGGCAGTGTCTATTTCCTAGCAGCCGGGAGAATGATTTCCGAAATTCTATTCGGCAGTCGCCTGCCATTAGCTGTCTACATTAATGTGACGACTGCAGGTAGAATACTGACTTTCTTATTCTCCTGGCGTTTTGTGAAAACACGTTTCATGGACACCTTTTCGTTGATACACGTTTTGGAGACACGTTTCGTCGACATTAACGTTTAATCGTCACTCGCTACGCGAAATGCACGCTGTAGGGACATTTCGTCGCGCGTATCTCTGAGGCGCGTGCTCACCGACGCAGCCCACCCGTTCACGCCGATTCGTGGCGACATGTCTGCGGCGGCTTATTACAAAAATGTTAACCCACCTGTCCCACCCGTACACGTCACCTCGCGCGCGGATACAGTCTGGGGCGACTCATTAAAAAAAAAAACTAATATAGGAAAGCTAATCTGAGCTGTGTAGGAAACGTCGTTCGATGAAGTGATTGCACCACCAATAAGTGATGACTGCCAGTGGAATTTTTGGGAAATAATTCTGCCGGCTGCTGGGAGAATAGACAGTATACCTAAGACTCCCCCGGTTCTTGTTTGCTTAGTAATCTTCTCAGTCGTGTAACAGCTTCTTTGTACCTGTTCACATATCGCGGATTGCTTGCAAGTTTGTACTTGTTCACGGAATAAGCTGTCTAATTAACTTCTAGGAGATTTGAAACAATCCCGTATGTCCGTTAGTGAAGTTTGTTCTTGTCTCTTCCGTGAGGATTGCGTCGGTGATGATGTTCAAAGACAGAGGCGGCGGGTCATCCGATCGTAGAGATGAAGTACTTCGAGACGGGACTCAACAGTTGGTGAAGAGAAAGATGAATATATTTACAAGACGAAACAGTTGAAAGTTACATCACGCTTTCCATCGACCAAGAAGCCTCTGGGCCCCTTCTCCGGTCGCTTATATAAACTTACTCCTTCTCGCCTGCGTGTTCAACGACCAATCCCAAAAGGTCTTCTCGCATCCAATCAGGGAGAACACTGCTAAATAATAAAAACACTCCAAAAAGACACACACAAACACCCACCCACGCACACGCACAGATGTCGGGCGCCCCGCGGTCTCCGTCAACGACGGGAAAGTCGGACCCCCGGGCCGCGAACCCGACTCCCGAAGGCACCACGAAGAAACCCTTGGTCAGTGGCTCTTCACATCTGGGAAGGGGACGCCAAACCAAACACAAACACAAGACGTACTCAGCGCGCCGGAGGTACAGCCGCCCGAGCGGTCCCTGTCCGAGGTTACGAACGGACGGCGCACATTCCGAAGTGCGGGGGACCCGTCCCGCTCTCGTCCCCACTCCCATTAACAAGTCGCCGACGACCAGGCGCGGGGAGATACACCCCAGATAACGAACCAACGCGGGACCCGCTTCCCGGAATTCTCCGCGCCTGCTCGTGTGCTCGGAAGACTTCACACATCCCCAACAAGTATATTTTCGCTTCTTTGTATTTTCCCCGCCTGCTCATGTGCTCAGTAAACCTCACACCGTTTACCTGCCTTTTTGCAATCACCCGGCGCATACATTTTTAAGGGTTTGCTGTGATGTCTTAAATAGGTTTATGAAGTTAGTTATCGAAGCGGGTGCATAAAGGGCTGTGACGGTGCACCTTTGAATCGGGTGAATCTGTGTTCCCTTCGAATCAGTGGGGGTAGAAAGAGGTGTAATAGTACACCATTGAACGGGGTGCTTCTGTATTCCCTTTGAGGGCAGTGTGTAGAAAGGGGAGTAATGGTACACTATTGAGCGGGGTGCATCTGTGTTCCCTTTCATTTCATTGGGTGCAGAAAGAGGTCTAGCCGTACACCACTGAATAGGGTGCACTTGTGTTCTCTTCGAGTGAGATTTGTGTAGAAAAGAGTGTACGTGTGCACCACACAAACGGGTGTACACATACTCTCATCTTTGGGGTGTACAAATATTCCCCCAAAGGGCGTACTATATGTGACAACCACTTACACCCCCTATGGGTGTACCCATTTACACTCTTTTTTTAGAGTGTAGTTCTGGGGAAAGCTGAGGTAAGGAAACGAAAATTAAACGGGATTCATGAAATGGAATGCTCATAGGCTACTTAGTATATACACCAAGCTTCGCGATTTTTAGAGCTCTAGTAATTGCAATCATCAATTTACGAATTTTCATCATTTTCATCTGCCGACTAGGCAACACTGCCCCAGTCAGTCACACCCATGGTATGGTGCCTATAGGGGTAGGTGTACCGAGCGCTCCGCATTCTTGGGTAGTTCCACGTGCCGCAGCTTCATGACGAGAAAGTGGCGCTGTAGCCAGAATACCGGTTAAATACCGGTGCATTTCTGCTCGAAGGGCCGTGGCGCGAAGCGTCTCAAGCGTTGTGCGCAAGCGCGCGGAAGCCTTCTCGTATACTACGCGTGCTCACGCAGGACGCACTCGTATACGCGTGGTGCCATTGTGCGCCGCCCGATGGCACCAGGCGCAGGGTAGCGGTAAAGGGTACCGGTGCAACCGGCATCATAAACAAGTGGCATGCTATCGATCTTCTGTTCGGCACACCTCCCTTATAGCCACCATCACCATGGTGTCCATAGACCACTTCATGGTTGCCAGTTATTTGAAGCTTTATCTTAAACGACAGAAACGATTTTCTGTCCTCCACAAATGTTTAAACAGTTTGAGAGAGGGCAGAGCAATATTACATGAACTTTCCAACACCGAATCTAATGCTGAGGAAGTCGCCCTTTTGAATCATGGCGATCGGCAGTTGCGTCTGCGCTGAACTAAGCACCGAGACGGCGGCGCACACAGCAATACTGGGAAACAGATTGCTGCCGATACTTCTAAGCGTAGCTCATTGTTACACGGGCACACTTAACTGCAGTTTCGCTAAGCCACAGTTAGCGCACAATACTTGCGGACAACATTCTGCGGCTGATGCAGTCGAAGCTATGGGCGAGCGTGGGCTTTAGTATCTTGAGCACCCATCAAATCAGTGCACGCGCGCTGTTCAATTCCTCTGAAATAGCTGGGATGGCGCGTAACAGCAGTTAAAGCTGAGTTAAACAGGGATATTATAGTGTCTTTAGCGTATGGTTCATTTAGTGGCTCTAGCCGGTGTGACCCTCAGCGTTTGCTCACTTTTCGAAATGATGCAATATCATAGCAGTTTGGGCTGTGACTTTGTAAACATATAAACGGTTTATAAGCATCTTTCAGCATCTGCTCATATCAGCGCTAATAAAGCGTAAAAATAAAGGAAGCATAGTGCACCACATTTAGATTTATCAAAACGCTAACAATGGTTTCCTTTCGGCTTTTTTCTAATTCTTATTTTTATTTCACGTTTATTGCTCGTCCGCAACGTGAGCGAGCGAGCGTGCTGAGGCGAGGGGAATTTCTGAAAATTGACGAGCGCGCGTGTACAGCTTTGAGTGGCGCTCGAAGCTGCGCGACTGCAGAGCCGTTTATTGAGAGAGTTTGGCCATACATTGGTTTGAATAGGCGAGCATCTCGGGGCCAACCACAGGCCGCGAAACAGCCCCTAGCGGTGGTCGTGTGCTCTAAATTTGTGACACGACTATACTTCGTTTCACCTTATGTGCGAGCGAAGGCAAAACTGGAAGCGCGAGCACGGAAGCTCCGTGCGTTCAGGCTTTGCTCGAGCGCGCGAGCTGGGGAGAAATGCAAAAAGCGCAGGTCTCGCGCTTCTAGCTTTGGCTTCGCTCGCAGATAAAGTGAAACGCAGTATAATTTGAGCCGTGCCGAGCGGGACTCCGCGTCTCAAGACGCTCGCGCACCCCACCCTTTGCACTGCTTTCTTTCAGCCAGTCTCAGGACGCTGTTCTAGCAGTGCAGACAAAGGCGGGGGCACGAGCGCGTGGCTTTGGAAAGTGCCTCCTATGCACGAGGTCTCGTACAAACAAAAGCGTTTCGCTAAGCTAGGCTCACGCGCCTGTGCCTTTGTCTTCACTGCAGACATTTGTGAGATGGAGTAGAGGTCTCCTGATTGGTCGACGCTGTGTCACAAATTTAGTTTACGCTCTAAGCGTGGGGGAATATTCGGCGCTGGCGGCGGCCTTTGCTCCGCCTATTGTCCAAACTCTCCTAATATACGGCTCTGCGCGACTGCACGGACGCCTCTAGCATTGGCGTCATTGTCAGGGGAAAGCTGTGCTACATTTGTGCCAAGTGAATGGTGCACGGCACGCGCCATATAGCTTGGCACCGGACGCGGGCGAGATCGGTTTTGCCGGAGAACTGCAAGATGTTCTTGCTGTCTAGAGAAAGGGTCTGAATAAAACCCGCCTAAAATAATCAAAGCCTGTCCATTGGAATTTTGATGTCATCACAGTGAGATCGAGAGCAACCACATATTGGAGACGAGCACAGCGCCAACGTTCGGCTGGAAGTCGTGTCCCCAGAGCCAACACGTCGCAAGATGCTCCGTGTCAGGCTCGGGCCGATTTAGTGAGGGGGCACCATTCGAGTGTGATGACGTACCGTCTCAAAAAGACGAAGTTGTTCACAGGCTTGTCTGAGACGACGAGACGAGACGATGCATGTGTGACGTAGCGATGCCGTGACAACGAGCAATGCCTCAATACCGCGCTTCTTCTTTTCACTTTCGAAACCGATGGAGCGAACTATCCGAACAGAGGGACTCCAGAAATCCAATCCAGATTGCTTTCTGTATCATTTCAGAAAAGCGAAGAATACCCTTGTACATATTTGAGCCGCGC
>JAZHYW010037680.1:0-13872 GCA_037355805.1 Ixodes ricinus
TGTTTCACGAAAGGTGGACAAATTCGATATTGCGAAAACTACACTTCTCACCAAAAAAAGCGTTTGTGTCTAAATCAGCAATTGCAGAACGATAGAAGGCAACGACAAGTATTTTATGGCTTTCTGAAAAACCGTTAACTTCGACGGCTTTTAAGCTTGGTTTTCATCGGAGCGCATCTGCCGCACAGCGCCCCGTGGAGAGATAGTGCAACCAGCCTCTGCTGCGCTTCGCGCGATGACAGCGCAGCAGAGGTGTGATGTACTATCTCTCCACGGGGCGCGGTGCTGCCGGGGCGGAGATGCGCTCCGATAACAAACCGAAACTTAAAAACCCGTCGCATTTGTGCGGTTTTTCAGAAAGCCGTAAAATGCTACGCGTGCCTTCTATCGTTCTGCAGTTTGTTGATATAGTGGTTTTCAATGACGCTGAGCAATTTTCTAATTGAAACTATGCCCTTAAACACAATATTAAAAAAGTTAATTACGCGAAAATAATTAACAATCTAATTATCTCGGACTTTAATAATCTTTCCTAAATAGGGCCCTGGCCCAGGACCAAAAAGACACAAGCCTTTTTTTTTTTGTTGCGACGCGTAGTTTTTGCAATATCGAATTTGTCCACCTTTCGTGAAACACCCTGTATATGTATTCAACGCAGGTGAGTTATACGGCCAGGGGCGTGGCTAATCGTCCCGATAAGTCGGCTAACTTATTGTAATTTAAATTTTAATTTGCAGAAAGGCTGTGTGCATGGTGCGAAAACGCGCCCCTGTGATTTTTACGTATCTTACCCACGTTTTTACACTATACTAATGCAACCTGCCTAGATCGAATTAGTCTGGCTTTCACGGACTTTATTAAAACAAATCTGTAAAGCAAAAAAGAAAAAAAGACTCCTTGTGCAAAGAACACAATATGAGACGTTTCTTTGAGAATCCGAATAAAAGCACGCCGTGCTTTTAACAACAAATTGGCCGCGACATTGATCTCCGAAGTACTATAATGCATGAAATGCAGTGCTTAAAGAGCGATCGTTTTAATTTGTTTAGAAGACATTACAGAGTTGTTTCGGAGCAGTAAAGAACCTACACTTTTATTCTTTTGCGGGGTAACTGATTTGGCGCATTGATCACGTGACGTCAATTTTAGTGCTAAATTTAGTCGGGGAACTGAATTGCATTTCATGCTTTAACAGCGACATCCTTAGCGCCACTCACTGGCATGGCGGTTGCTAATTTTAGGAAAGAAAATGAACGCGCATTCTACTATTTAGTTGCCGTCTTCTGCGCGCTGCCATCTTTGTCCACTGGGCCGAGGAACGCGTTCTGAGCATGCGCACGAGCTCTCTTTGCGGACCATCCGCGCACGCGTCTTCAGCCGAGTGACTCGGCATATTTTGCCTCAGGAAAGTGTTCAGCAGGGCCTCTAAACTCGTCAAACACAAAGTTGGGGCCGAAGTTGCTGGAGCGTCGCGCTCCATCAATTTCGGCCTCAACTTCGTGTTTGCCTATCACAGCCATGGGCGTACCAACCGGGGGGCAAGGGGGCGCTTGCCCCCAGTTTCCAGGGGGCGGGGGGCAAGACATGTGTTTTGCCCCCCTTGAAACAGCCGCCACTGGGCACGGCAAACACTGGCCGGCGGCGCCCAAGGGATGAGGGCACCACCCCCCGGCCCTGGGGGGGGGGGGGGGGGAGTGGAGGGAGGGAGGATTTATGGTTTGCCCCCCCCCCTCCCCCCCTCAAAAAACGAGTTGGTACGCCACTGATCACAGCGATGACTTCGCGCCCTTTTTTCGCCGATTCACAATCGGCGCGCTCCACGAACTTTCGACTCCAACTTTGTGTTTGACGAGTTTAGGGCCCCAGGACGAACGGGATACGTTCCTGGAGCAAAATATGCTTCGTCATACCTGTTGGTTGTTCAGGTGGCGATCAGTATCGAGCGAGTTCAGCTTTTACTGCTATGGTTCTCCGGTATTTTGTTATCGCTTTTAATTTTCCAGTAAATGGGCGCAGTAGAACAACGTCTCGCTCTGAATCCGCGGAAAACATTTTGCTGGGAAGGCAAGCATTTCTTTTTTTATTGTTTTTGGTCCGTTCAAGCAACCGAACACCTGAAAACTATTTACTGACAGGTTTTCAAAATATTTAGTTCCCCTTAGCGTACTCATTACTTATTTAATTGAATCCGAAAATATGAACAGGTCAGGTTCATATTTCGTGCGTAAAATTAGGAGTAAATTCGTTAAACTGTGCGTTCTCGCTTAATCTCCTTCTAACACCCCTGTAACACGAAAAGTAATGCAATTTTCAATTAAAGGGACGATGCAACAATTTTTGTACTTTGCGAAAATACCGCTTAGAACGGATCCCTGACGTTAATGACCTATGAAACACGCGTTCGTTTTTCACCCCACGCGATAGAAGTCCCAGAAAAAAATTAAAGAAAAACGAGCAGCGTTCACCCCCTCAACTCGCAGCCAGAACAAGCGGCCACGTGATCTGGGGCCGATTATATGCCGCCAATGTTGAGCGCTGGGGTTGGCAAAGCAGAGGACACGCGCTGAGTTCCAGACATTTTTATCGCTCGGCTATTGTCGTCGTTGCAGCGATTGGACACGGGCCACTACCCGAATGCTTCTCGAGCTAGTAATTATCACGAGCCCAAATCGAGTGCCCACGCATTGCTCGGGTTCAATCTATGAACCGCATTCAAATATCGTCATTGGCGTGTACTGCGATCCCCACGTTACGTCATCAAACTTTGCAAAGGAGAGATTAAATGAAAATGATCGCTTTTGTCCTTGAAATTACACCGCAACAAAGAAGGTTCTTGGCCTGTGGCGTTGCGTGCGAGTATCCATAAGTCCCACTAGTGCCAGTAAGCTCGTGTAAAGTGAAAAACATTCCAATTGAATATCGTTGCACCGCTCCTTTAATGATATTGAGCGATGGGCCATTCAGCGCGTGTTCCACGTGCGACGCTCGTAGTCGGAATCGAGATTTTGTTAGCAGATCACGCAAATGTCATACGTTGGAACTGAGATGAGTTTCACGTTGGATAAGGGTGTAAAGTTGTTGTGTTTCCTCTTAACCCAAGATCCCTGGAAAACCCAGGGATCCTGGGTTCAATCCCCACCCCTGCACGTTTTGATCTGAATGTGCATCGTACCGGCGTGCGATCCTGTATCACTTCTGCGTGATGCACATTAAAGACCCCATGATAGCGGTTGTTCTGCACTGGCCAAATTTCTCATTTACAAGTGAGATAGCAGCCGCCCATTGAGGTTGACTAACTTTCGGCTATATAAACACACAAGTATCATTATTATTAGCTTTGCACCATGTTCGACGGCAGCCTTAGCTGTTGGTCACGCTCGCATCCAAAATTACTTCTAGTCGACATGCCTTCCCGCCAAATCGGGGTGTTAAAGGTTGAACCGGGTTAGATTACACGTTACAGGTGTTTCGTACACTCCAGTCGGAAAGTGTTTTTGAAACTTTAATGTGAGACAATTTTGGGTTTGTTTTACAAATCAGCCTTCATTCGAGTGTTGCTATGAAAATAATGTTTTACCCATACTCCTTATTTATGCGTTTGTACAAATTGGCCTTCCTAATCTATAAGTTAGTCACAATCTGTAAGTCACAATAACAATGTTAATGCGAAGCAAACACCTTGCAGTTTAACGCATTTCATATGTAAAAATAATTCTCGCAAATGCTTTTCTTGTAAAGCAAAATATATAATTTACTGGAAACTTCTTACTGGCAAAAAACACACAACCTAAAAGACATGTCAAAGTCCTAAACAAATAGTACAATGTATGGAAATGTAACTTGATTTGATTAATCATGTCTGACTTTTGGAAACTTTGCTTTTATTTTTTTGAGTAAAGAATATCAAGATTTTTTTAAAAATAAGCTGAACAAACCGATACGACATAACTTAAAAGATGTAGAGCCATTTCGTATTCCCTGAATGTTAGAATTGCTTATAATGTTATAATCTGCTGCGCTAATGAATTGAGTCCGCGTACTCTGTACCTAACGTCTTGAACCCAATCAACACCCGACTTTCTCCTTAACTAGTTAACCTGTATAATACTTTTTACGCAGTCAATACTCCACGCCGCCAGTGGAACGCAGTCGTGGGATCAACTCGAGCGTCCGTTCTTCAACATCGCCCACATGGTGAATTCCATCAAGGAGGTGGACCAGTACCTCAGGCTCGGGGCCAACGCCATCGAGGCCGACGTGACGTTCAGCAGCGACGGAACGGCCAAGCAGACGTTCCATGGCAGTCCCTGCGATTGCTTCAGGAACTGCTTCCAGCGCGAGAACATTGTGGACTACTTGGAGTACATCCGCAAGGTCACCAGTACCAGTGAGAACAATTTTGAGATTTTGATACGATCAGTTTATGCGGCTGGTATAAAAGCCCTCCCCCCCCCCCGTCACAGAAGTGACTCTATTTTCATTTAATGTAAAAGCACTGTTAATAGATATGGAGACCTTCAACGAGATAATTATTTTAAACAGCAACCATATGTATATATATCTATTCGGCAATAAACGGCCAATGTTTTGCTCATAAAAAGATAAAGACATAGTAGCACAGCATAGCTACATGAGATTGAAAAACACTGATGCTTCAATACTGCTGTGGCTAAGAATCGCCGAGGCAAATGTATGCCGTATTTCACTAGCGCTGGTCAATGTAGCTGCTTGAACTTTTAATGCATAGCCCTATTAAAACTAAATCCTTAGGATTTGTCCAGCAAATATCTCAAAACCTATATGCGTTACACAAGTCGTGTTCTTATGTGATACTATATATTCCCATTTGTTTTCTGAACACGTTCATATGATTGAATTCACAAAGTAGACACACAGAATCTTTGTTTCCTGCCTGTTGCACGGAAACAAATGGAGGGCTACTAATGCGAACGATCAAATGTAAAAAAAAAAACAGCTAATTGCCAGAGCTAATGCTAATTGCATTAAATTATATAATAGAATTTGGGCTAGTACGCCCGCTCATAGGTTTTAATTATCCTCATTTGCTGTTACTTTATTAGATGATGAGTTTGTGCGAGAATCCATAACGAACAACACTGCACTTTTTCGCAGGCGATGCCAAGTACAAGGACCACGTGGCTTTGTTATTTCTGGACTTGAAAGTTACCGACCTTCCTCCTGACAGCAAAGTGAAAGCGGGAAAAGACATCGCTAAAAAGCTCCTGGACCACCTGTGGTACAATGGTAAGCTGGAAAAATGGAGACATTGAACAACCTGATGTCTCCTTTGGAGAGGCATTTTGCGTTCAGCACCGAATAATACAGTTGAGCCACCGGCTCGTTTGTTTGTTACTACAGTCATGTCTAGAAGTACAGTGGCGTTTGTCTTACGCTCTTATAAAAAAATATAAAAAGTTGATATCTAAGCTTGATTCTTGGCCGCCGAAGTGGTTTAGACGTTACTGGCTATGGGGTTTTCTATGGCGCGATGCGTGTCAAACAGTTTAATGCATCGGGATTTCGTATACTGCAATATAGTCATGACAGACACGAGTTTTCATGTTTAAGATATCCCTTATTTTATTCCAATGTTGGGGTTTTTCGTAATTATGACAAACAAGTTGCACGGTTATTTACACACCTGATGTTTGTTTATTTTTTACTCAGACTTTTCGTTACTGAAAGATATTTTCGTCGATTCATAGACCTGGAATGTAATTTTAACCCTTAGCCTCTTCATTTAAACCTACGTTTAATGAAATGTAACGGCTATGTTTAGGCACAATTCTAGATCAAAATCTTGTTTAGATAAAATATTTTTGGGTTCAATAAGTGCATATGATCAAATGAGATCATATACGAGCTTAGAAGAACCTCAGAGGACCATATAAGATCGATATGAGTTTTTTTTATAGCATCTTATATAATCTTTCATTGTTCTTATATGCTCTTACTTAATCATATGCACAGTAGAGTTTGCAAGACAACACATTTTAAAAAGCGAGTACAAGCCTGTGTAATGATTCCAAAATTATGCACCGAAGGAAAACATGTTCGACCCTTATCTGGTATAGCAAAATGTTTAGTGTCATGTAGAACATGTAGATGGGCATTTTCTTATTTCTGTCTTATAGTTCTCCTATAGTTAAACACATGAGTTTATATTTTTCAGGGGATGGATTTATTGGAAGAAGCAAAGTATGCAGGCGGAGCTGGTTAGGCCGGATCCAGACCGTGTTGCTGGAGAGTTGTTCCCTAGCTTTCCCTTGATCATGGTGCTGTGATACGAATTGCTTGGATCGTGTCCGGTTCTAAACGGACGAGCAAATAAAAAAAACTCAAAAAGATGGTCAAAGTGCAGGCGAGCTGGTGTAGATCATACATAGTGGAACCTGAGACTGAGGTATGCAAGGAAAACTTCTTTTACGCAGCTAAAGATTTTTATTCCGTGCCCTCCTTATATATACATCCTCGATGTCGCCAAACTTCCCATAAACCGCAAAGACCTCAATAGGGTTCACTTTGACACAATAGTACAGACAATTGAAACCTCACAGCAACCAGGGATCACTTCGGTCACAAGCCATCCAACTGAGAACAACAGGGGCACTCAAAGAAACAAAACCACGAAAGCGAAAAAAGATAAGGACGTCATTCTTTCCTCGCTCTACTAATCCACAGATCACTCAAAAGGGTTCACATTCACCACAATTGCACCGAGCTCACAGATCTACAGTACACCCGGTCACAAACCATTCAACTGAAAACAACAAAGGCCTTCCAGCGAAACGAAATCAGCAAGTTTTCCTTGCATACCTCAGTCTCAGGTTCCACTATGTATAAAAAAAACTCGGAGACGTTTGAAGCGGAAGCAGCCAATCAGAGACGCGATATTTTCGCGTCACAACCCTGTGGCGGTGATGACGGCAACAAAATACTTGGTTCGGGTTTGAAATGGATCGTTGTTGGGAATAAATCATTTAAGAAAGACGATTTAGTATTCTCAACTCCTTTTAAAGATATAAAATCGCGCTTATAAGGTGTAACTGAGTGTATAAATAGTGCAAAATAAAATGTAATCATGACGATGGCAAATCGTAGCGATTGGGTTGCTGTGTGTGAACGTTGGCGGCCCGTGTTTCTGGTGTTGCGACGTCAAGTTGCTGGGAAAAATTGCACCTTCTGAAGCGGGCAGGAAACATAAAAATATAAACCCTGAGGTATTAAAATATAGTCTATTCTAAATATTTCTCATAACAAAAATAAAGAAAAATTGTGTTTTTATATCTCGGCGGTGGGGGTTTTAGGTTCTGTTTAAAACAAGGGAGGGGTTTCAAAGCAGATCAGGGCACGGCAGTTCAAATGTATTTTTTTGTTTTTGTTAAGTGATCAGTTGAACCTAAGATTATCCTGTGGCCCCTATTGAAAATCTCATTTGTATGAAAAATTTATATGTCCAATCCAAGATACATACAAGATATATAAGAACATATAAGAACTATTCAGAATTATATAAGATATATAATAACATATAAGAACCATATAAAAACTTTAGAGAAGTTTCTTATATGGTTCATATATGTTTTTATATATCTTATATAGTTCTTATATGTTCTTGTATATCTTGTATGATTCATACGTGTTTATTGGACACAAGAAATCTTTCATAGAAATGGCTTTTTCACTAGGGGATGACATTCATATCTTATGGAGAAGGGATGTGTGCTTATCGTACCTTATATTTTATTCCAGTCGACGTCAACAAAACCGTCAACGTGCTCTTGTCGATTGGACACGTTTCCGACAAGGAAGTATTCAAAGGCGCCGTGGAAACCATTATGAAGCACGGCGACCCTGAACTCGCCGAAAAAATAGGTGAGGATAAATTCACTTATTTCTTAAAGTTGATGCACCTAAGCACATTATATAAAATTGTTGCTTCGAGCTTTAGAACTTTTCATTCGAGGGTGCTAGCAACAACCTGAACGATAACGTAAAAAAAAAGGTGTTACAGACCTGGTATTCTATGCCTTGTAGGAAATCAAAGAGAACCATTAGTTGAGTTCCATTTGTGTAAAATTCCACAAGCTCTATTTAAGGGTAAGGGGGGTTGTATTTATTTGGGCATAAGTATCTTTCAAATACAGAAACCTAAAATATAGTATTTAGCTGGCGAGTTGGCTAGAAAGCATCGGTGGTCTCTATGTTTAGTGCGTAAACATTACCCCGAAATGATCGTTGTCGGAATGAACACATTCTTTTGTCTACATCTTAGACGGGACTGGCTTAATGCTTTTAGTATACTTGACGCACACAAACATCTGAATTTACCAAAATAAAAAAAAACCTCGACACAGTTCTAAATTATCATATCAAAATACCCTGATCATGCTGAACTGAAAAACACAGAAATGACAGATACACGAAGAACCGACAAAACGCTGTATCAAGGGGCGTATATGTCGTTGCGTTTGTTTTCTCCGTGTGTCGGTCGCCCCTAAGGCAAGAAGTGGCATTTATATGGTCAGCACGTCGCGCTTTCCCGATGGTTGTCATTCCGTACAACGTAGCTCGAGCCAGTGAAAAGTGGTGAAGGGGAAAGAGGCTCCAGCGAGGAGACGAAAAGAGAGCGAGGAGCATAAATATATCTCTTCACATGTCCCCAGAACACTTCCACCGTGTCCTTTACTATCCTTGTGCGGGTGTCCCAAAAGCTGCAACTCACAGAGGACCTGTAAATGCGAAACAATTCGAGCGCCTTTGGGATATGCCGAAAAAATTCGCAGCTCTTTTTAGTATGGTCATGTACCACCAGTTTGCCTGCCAAGGAAACTCTTATTTTTAAAACGACCCTGTTAATTGCATTCCTCGCCCTTTTGGTTCATGGGTCATTGCATCACAGGACATTAATATTGGTGTTTCTAGGCATCAAAAGATCGGGAATATTTCTTAAACCGTTTTGGCGCGTACAGTAGGGTGTGCACTTGGCACATTTTATAACCGAAAAATTAAAGATAAAATAATAAAGCACGCACGAGAATTATATTTCGACTTCCATATAAAGTTGGGTAAGATATATTCTTAATGAACTCTGATGTCCTGCAGACATACCGCTCGCCCTCGCATTTTATCAAATAAACTTTACGTTATTTTTTGTTTTTTTGCACGTAGAGCATTATTTTAAAACTTTGGTCAGAATCAACCATGTTGTTGTCTAATTAAGCTGACTAAAGTAGAGCATAGCTAGTTGATTTAGACCAGGATAAACAGCGCAAGGACATGGACAGAACAAGAAGGTGCAACAAGGCGCTGATCACGAGGTTTATTCGTTCTAACAGCGAGTATAAATACTGTTTGTTGTGACAACAAACAGTATTTATACTCGCTGTTAGAACGAATAAACCTCAGTTGTAAGTCAGCGCCTTGTTCGTCTACCTTCTTGTTCTTGTCCACGTCCTTGCGCTGTTCTAATTCCTGATCATGAAATACCAACTAGCTATACTCTACTTTAGTCAGCTTAATTAGACAACAACATGGTTGATTCTGACCAAAGTTTTAAAATAATGCTCTACGTGCAAAAAAACAAAAAATAACGTAAAGTTTATTTGATAAAATGCGAGGGCGAGCGGTATGTCTGCAGGACATCGGAGTTCATTAAGAATATATCTTACCCACTTTATATGGAAGTCGAAATATAATTCTCGTGCGTGCTTTATTATTTTATCTTTAATTTTTCGGTTATAAAATGTGCCAAGTGCACACCCTACTGTACGCGCCAAAACGGTTTAAGAAATATTCCCGATCTTTTGATGCCTAGAAACACCAATATTAATGTCCTGTGATGCAATGACCCATGAACCAAAAGGGCGAGGAATGCAATTAACAGGGTCGTTTTAAAATAAGAGTTTCCTTGGCAGGCAAACTGGTGGTACATGACCATACTAAAAAGAGCTGCGAATTTTTTCGGCATATCCCAAAGGCGCTCGAATTGTTTCGCATTTACAGGTCCTCTGTGAGTTGCAGCTTTTGGGACACCCGCACAAGGATAGTAAAGGACACGGTGGAAGTGTTCTGGGGACATGTGAAGAGATATATTTATGCTCCTCGCTCTCTTTTCGTCTCTCGCTGGAGCCTCTTTCCCCTTCACCACTTTTCACTGGCTCGAGCTACGTTGTACGGAATGACAACCATCGGGAAAGCGCGACGTGCTGACCGTATAAATGCCACTTCTTGCCTTGAGGGCGACCGACACACGGAGAAAACAAACGCAACGACATATGCGCCCCTTGATACAGCGTTTTGTCGGTTCTTCGTGTATCTGTCATTTCTGTGTTTTTCAGTTCAGCATGATCAGGGTATTTTGATATGATAATTTAGAACTGTGTCGAGGTTTTTCTTTATTTTGGTAAATTCAGATGTTTGTGTGCGTCAAATATACTAAAAGCATTAAGCCAGTCCCGTCTAAGATGTAGACAAAAGAATGTGTTCATTCCGACAACGATCATTTCGGGGTAATGTTTACGCACTAAACATAGAGACCACCGATGCTTTCTAGCCAACTCGCCAGCTAAATACTATATTTTAGGTTTCTGTATTTGAAAGATACTTATGCCCAAATAAATACAACCCCCCTTACCCTTAAATAGAGCTTGTGGAATTTTACACAAATGGAACTCAACTAATGGTTCTCTTTGATTTCCTACAAGGCATAGAATACCAGGTCTGTAACACCTTTTTTTTTTACGTTATCGTTCAGGTTGTTGCTAGCACCCTCGAATGAAAAGTTCTAAAGCTCGAAGCAACAATTTTATATAATGTGCTTAGGTGCATCAACTTTAAGAAATAAGTGAATTTATCCTCACCTATTTTTTCGGCGAGTTCAGGGTCGCCGTGCTTCATAATGGTTTCCACGGCGCCTTTGAATACTTCCTTGTCGGAAACGTGTCCAATCGACAAGAGCACGTTGACGGTTTTGTTGACGTCGACTGGAATAAAATATAAGGTACGATAAGCACACATCCCTTCTCCATAAGATATGAATGTCATCCCCTAGTGAAAAAGCCATTTCTATGAAAGATTTCTTGTGTCCAATAAACACGTATGAATCATACTAAGATATACAAGAACATATAAGAACTATATAAGATATATAAAAACATATATGAACCATATAAGAAACTTCTCTAAAAGTTTTTATATGGTTCTTATATGTTATTATATATCTTATATAATTCTGAATAGTTCTTATATGTTCTTATATACTTGTATGTATCTTGAGATTGGACATATAAATTTTTCATACAAATGAGATTTTCAATAGGGGCCACAGGATAATCTTAGGTTCAACTGATCACTTAACAAAAACAAAAAATACATTTGAACTGCCGTGCCCCTGATCTGCTTTGAAACCCTCCCTTGTTTTAAACAGAACCTAAAACCCCCACCGCCGAGATATAAAAACACAATTTTTCTTTATTTTTGTTATGAGAAATATTTAGAATAGACTATATTTTAATACCTCAGGGTTTATATTTTTATGTTTCCTGCCCGCTTCAGAAGGTGCAATTTTTCCCAGCAACTTGACGTCGCAACACCAGAAACACGGGCCGCCAACGTTCACACACAGCAACCCAATCGCTACGATTTGCCATCGTCATGATTACATTTTATTTTGCACTATTTATACACTCAGTTACACCTTATAAGCGCGATTTTATATCTTTAAAAGGAGTTGAGAATACTAAATCGTCTTTCTTAAATGATTTATTCCCAACAACGATCCATTTCAAACCCGAACCAAGTATTTTGTTGCCGTCATCACCGCCACAGGGTGTGACGCGAAAATATCGCGTCTCTGATTGGCTGCTTCCGCTTCAAACGTCTCCAGAGTTTTTTTTATACATAGTGGAACCTGAGACTGAGGTATGCAAGGAAAACTTGCTGATTTCGTTTCGCTGGAAGGCCTTTGTTGTTTTCAGTTGAATGGTTTGTGACCGGGTGTACTGTAGATCTGTGAGCTCGGTGCAATTGTGGTGAATGTGAACCCTTTTGAGTGATCTGTGGATTAGTAGAGCGAGGAAAGAATGACGTCCTTATCTTTTTTCGCTTTCGTGGTTTTGTTTCTTTGAGTGCCCCTGTTGTTCTCAGTTGGATGGCTTGTGACCGAAGTGATCCCTGGTTGCTGTGAGGTTTCAATTGTCTGTACTATTGTGTCAAAGTGAACCCTATTGAGGTCTTTGCGGTTTATGGGAAGTTTGGCGACATCGAGGATGTATATATAAGGAGGGCACGGAATAAAAATCTTTAGCTGCGTAAAAGAAGTTTTCCTTGCATACCTCAGTCTCAGGTTCCACTATGTATGATCTACACCAGCTCGCCTGCACTTTGACCATCTTTTTGAGTTTTTTTTTATTTGCTCGTCCGTTTAGAACCGGACACGATCCAAGCAATTCGTATCACAGCACCATGATCAAGGGAAAGCTAGGGAACAACTCTCCAGCAACACGGTCTCGGATCCGGCCTAACCAGCTCCGCCTGCATACTTTGCTTCTTCCAATAAATCCATCCCCTGAAAAATATAAACTCATGTGTTTAACTATAGGAGAACTATAAGACAGAAATAAGAAAATGCCCATCTACATGTTCTACATGACACTAAACATTTTGCTATACCAGTAAGGGTCGAACATGTTTTCCTTCGGTGCATAATTTTGGAATCATTACACAGGCTTGTACTCGCTTTTTAAAATGTGTTGTCTTGCAAACTCTACTGTGCATATGATTAAGTAAGAGCATATAAGAACAATGAAAGATTATATAAGATGCTATAAAAAAAACTCATATCGATCTTATATGGTCCTCTGAGGTTCTTCTAAGCTCGTATATGATCTCATTTGATTCATATGCACTTATTGAACCCAAAAATATTTTATCTAAACAAGATTTTGATCTAGAATTGTGCCTAAACATAGCCGTTACATTTCATTAAACGTAGGTTTAAATGAAGAGGCTAAAGGTTAAAATTACATTCCAGGTCTATGAATCGACGAAAATATTTTTCAGTAACGAAAAGTCTGAGTAAAAAATAAACAAACATCGGGTGTGTAAATAACCGTGCAACTTGTTTGTCATAATTACGAAAAACCCCAACATTGGAATAAAATAAGGGATATCTTAAACATGAAAACTCGTGTCTGTCATGACTATATTGCAGTATACGAAATCCCGATGCATTAAACTGTTTGACACGCATCGCGCCATAGAAACCCCCATAGCCAGTAACGTCTAAACCACTTCGGCGGCCAAGAATCAAGCTTAGATATCAACTTTTTATATTTTTTATAAGAGCGTAAGACAAACGCCACTGTACTTCTAGACATGACTGTAGTAACAAACAAACGAGCCGGTGGCTCAACTGTATTATTCGGTGCTGAACGCAAAATGCCTCTCCAAAGGAGACATCAGGTTGTTCAATGTCTCCATTTTTCCAGCTTACCATTGTACCACAGGTGGTCCAGGAGCTTTTTTAGCGATGTCTTTTCCCACTTTCACTTTGCTGTCAGGAGGAAGGTCGGTAACTTTCAAGTCCAGAAATAACAAAGCCACGTGGTCCTTGTACTTGGCATCGCCTGCGAAAAAGTGCAGTGTTGTTCGTTATGGATTCTCGCACAAACTCATCATCTAATAAAGTAACAGCAAATGAGGATAATTAAAACCTATGAGCGGGCGTACTAGCCTAAATTCTATTATATAATTTAATGCAATTAGCATTAGCTCTGGCAATTAGCTGTTTTTTTTTTTACATTTGATCGTTCGCATTAGTAGCCCTCCATTTGTTTCCGTGCAACAGGC
>JAZHYW010037681.1:0-27853 GCA_037355805.1 Ixodes ricinus
AAATGTTGCTATTGAGAGTGGTATGCTGTGGGTTTGTTACCATAGGGTAATATATTCGCTTAACCTTTTTTGCAGAAATCATGAAATTTGTGAATACATTAAGTCCTTGCAAAAATTACCTTAAGCCTTTTACAGTATTTACCAAACTGTCGTGCAAAAGATACTTTGGAGAATATGCTGCGATGGAACATTTTCATTGCCCCTGGCAGTTACTTGCAACTGCAGGCACAGTCCATTTGTTTAGCCGAGTGCTACAGTGTCTCTTTTGTGTCTACTTACAGACGGATCAAAGTCAAAATTCCTAATGTGTCTTTTTATATTTGGCATCAACTTCTCTTTGTGACATCTGTCCGTTTGTCTGTTCATCCCTGCATTTCCCACCAAATAGAGTGGGGAAACTGAATTCGTGTTTAGGTCAAGTGACCTAACATCAGGTGACCTATACACCAATTCTGTTTCCCTGCTAAATTTACCGGGGAAATTAATGTCACATTACCTATGCACCAATTTACTATCCCCACTAAATTTAGTGGGAAATTTGATGTCACATTACCGACACCATGAGATATACTATACTACACCAATTTAGTTTCCCCACTTGTATCAGGGAATTGGATAAAAAAAAAAAGGTTCTTGCTCTCCAAATTACAGTTTAATGTTTTCTAAATAATTTTAAAAAATCCAACCTTAAATACTGCATTTCATGAATTATAGGGCTTTGAAGATAAAGGTTACTTCCAATTTTTGTTTACTGTTTCTCTATAATTTAATGCTTTCTATGTGCATTTGTTTTGTACTGAAATCAAATAATCATCAAGCAAGAAAAAATGTATACCAGGCTAAACATGAACAAAAGCAGTGCTCTTCTGAACAAGCACTGCTTGTTCAGAAGAGCACCACTTTATTTGTCAGTTATATAACTTCCTATTGCACTCTATTTGTCAGTTATATAACATCCTATTGCAAGCAAATCAAGATGCAATAGGAAGAAATGAAAACTAGAAAGGTAATGTCTCATTGCATCTCAAAATGTAAAAGAAAATCAAATCAAGCTTTTAGCTAGCAAAAAAATCAAGTTGTACTTGTTCTAGAATGGTGGGTTTACATCAAAAAAAAGTTGTTAATGAAAGTGTACTTTAAATTTACAGTAATTCTTTTTTTGTTGTTGTTCGTTGTTTTAGCATTTGGGGGTTGATCAATCGAGTCTGCCATGTTTAAAAGATACATGTAGTCGTAAAGAGTGACTTTTTTATAGCTACGGTGATTTAAATCAAATTATTCTGATTTAAATCAAACAAGTCTAATTTAAATCAAACTAGTCTAATTTTTTTTAATTTTTATTTTTTAAATTATAGGAATTAGGCAATGGATCTTTTCCACATACCAACGGCACCAGGCGGTGGCTGCACAAACTAAAAATCGAGGAAGTGACCTACCTTTCGCTACCAATCGATAATGGGAGCTACGCTGCCAATTTCTGCCCTCTCTGAGCTGTGGAGCGTGCCCAACGCGACTTTAAAGAGGGGCATCCGTGGCGTCCACCCAAACGTCGTGTTTTTCTTTCCGTCCACTTTCTTTTTTTGTGTAAATCAATTATATATCTGCTGCAATTACGTGTTTTACTCGCTGATCCACAGCCTCCATCCGAATTTCCTCGATTTTTCGTGCCGTCCTCCGCCGCTTGGGATCAGGCGCTCGCGCGCTGCACGGAACGCTTCTCGGAAAAGGCCCATTTGCTATTAACCTTCTGATGGTTCCTTGATTTGTAGACTTTTATTGTATCCTAGCTAAAGTATCATGCCACTTGATAGTTTGTTTGGTAATGTGTGATATTGCTACTCACCGAGGAGTATGGCTAAATGGAGAATTTTGTTGTGCGAAAATATTGAAGGATATGTTGACCTGAACCATAAGTGTGTGATTGCAACACATGTAGTTAAAAAGCTGTGGTGTAGGCCCCTGTGGCATTGAAGAAATGGTAAAGGGAGAAAATAGACCTGGTCTTGGTTTGTTCCCTTTCCTTCTCTGAGATTCTGCAAAAAGCCTGTAGCACACATATCTTTTTTTTACTTTTATATAGAATGGGTTGTCTGCAGAATTTCGGCTTTTGTCTTTGTAACTTGGGGGATTAATGATTGAGTGTATTAATGCACCAAAGCTGGGAACTCATGGAGCGAAAGCTCGTGCTGTAGAACCTAGGGATCCTGGGTTCAATCCCCACCCCTGCCCATTTCGATCTAGATGAAGATAATACCGGCACCTGGTTGTGTAACACTGCTGTGTGCTGCATCTCAAAAACCCCAGGCTGACGGTGGTACTACATGGGCAAAAATTCTCATCAACAGTGAAGACACCAAGTGCCCATTTGGGCTGACGAAATTTCCGCTGTCTCAACATACACAAACCCCAATTACTTTTACTTTGTAACTTCTGATTTAGCCAAGGGGTGTGTCCAGATAAGATGGAACATGCGAGTCCGGTTCGCCTTTTTGTTTTTCTTCATATTTTTATATGTTACTCCCCAATATGTTGAGGGAATGAAATCACAAATGTTTTCTCAAAAAAACAAATATCTCTAAAGAAAAAAAACAACATGACTACCCCAAGACAGCAACACTGTTTTCGGGCTTTGTCAGTTATGTCAAGTTTGACTGCATGTATGAGGCAAACTAAAAATACCAAAAGCTGAATATTTTTAAAGAAGCAGTGAATTATAGTTACTATATTCTTGAATGTTTACAGAAATCTAGAAATTATATATTTACGTAAAAAATTCACAAATTCGGCTGCTTTAACATTTTGACCTCTTTTTTTGTGACTCATTATCTCGTTATGTGTTAAGGATATTAAACAGTAACTTTTTTCATGTCCTTCATAAAAGTGTCTTTTATCGAAAAATAAATTGCTACTCTAGTTTATAATTCAAATTATTTACAGAGCTTGAAACATACCCGAAATTGAAAAGTTTTGCAATTTCAACATCCAATAAAAAAAATAAAAAAACATCTTTGATCTTTTTTAAAATTTGGAAGAACCACTCTCCTTTACACCTTTGTAATATTCTATTAAAAACATGTTGCATCATTTTGTCTTTGTCAAAAGCACAGTGCTTTGAAACGTACCTCCCCTTGTGGACATTTTTGCCTAAGGCCATGGCCGCAGTGGCCGCTTTTCAATTTTTTTGTTTAGAACTTCTTACAATGTCTTGTCTTTTACTGGTGCACAAGTTCGAATTCTACATCACCATGGACCGCTCCAAAATACATTTCCCCATTTATTTTATTTATTTATTTAAAATACCCTCAAGGTAATAATACATTGAAGAAGGGAGTGGACATCAAAATAATAGTACAATGTGCACATGTTAGTTAGAACTCTCTTAAACAAAACAATATCAGTAATGTTAGCTATTGAAGGCGGGAAGGTGGTTCCAATCCAGTGATGTTTGGGGAATAAAGAAATATTGAAACAACGAAGTTTTAAAATTTGGCATTCCGACTTTATGACTATGATCAATGCGAGCAGAAGATGTAGAATGGTGTAGAATTTATGAAGTGCACGTAGCTTAGGACAGCAGTTTGAAGCATCGAAGATGCAAACTAAGACAAGCGTGTAGGGCTGACTTCACATCTTGGCCTTACACCCAGGAGCAAAAGAAGCGGGTGTTCCAGATGGAAGAGGATGTGATGCGCGTCAAGTTCTCCTACACGGAGGCCCTGCACAACCTGGAGGAGGTCAGCGACCAGATGCACCAGAGTCCGGCTGACGGGGCAGCAGCGGGAGCAGTGGAGCTCAGCAGCAACAGCGAGGCCGGTGGCAGCCACACTGGCAGCACCGTCGGTCCACACGTCTGGTCAAATCCTCGAGTCTCCCAGCTCTGAGGTCAGCTGGAAGTGGGGTTTCCGCCTTTCGTGTTTTGGCCCATGCTGCACTTCGACAGCTTGGCAAAAGAATTGTGATAGAAAAGGTTCCACATTAAGTGCCCACCCTCAATTTCGTAACATTCAGAAAATACGCTAAAACATATTTTTACCTATTGTTGACCTAAGGAGTGCCCATCCTCAGTTTTACATGATTATCCACAAATTTTAGGTGGGTGTTTGATCAGGATTTTATGGTATAGTATAATTTAGAAAAGGGAATTTGAAATAATGATGTTCCCTTCAGAACGACGTATCAACCGGTCAAACGTCAGGGTTATGAGCGTAAAGGACTGTCATTAGCGGAGAACGAGTAGTAATTGCCTGAAATGCACTGCATTGACGCTTTTAAATGTTCACGCTTAGCTGAGTAGGTTCAGTTAGAGATGTGCTGCCTGTTGTAAAAATATCTCATAGCTGTTAGGTTTCGAGACAACAAGTAAACTGAATGATGATACTTATTTGAGAATGTTATGGGAGTGAGGTTGTTGTGCTTGGAAACTGGCAAAATCTAGCTGAGACCTCAAGAATGATACTTGGGCCATTCATGGAAGACTGAGCTTGCGATGAATCTCTAGTTGATCGTCTCTAGCAGGTGCTCAAGAAACCGAACATTTTTTCAGTTTGTAATTATTTTTCATTCTAGGAGTTTTGACTTTGTGAAAATTGTGAATGCTTTCACTGAACTCCGTGTAACAGTACGGCTTGTGCATGTGAGCTTAAAATAGTTCGTTGGGGATTTAGTTACTTTGTGCGCGCATTTCTTCACAAACTCTACGCTTTAGTGAAGCGCAAGTCTCGAGAAGAACCCAATTCACCATTGAGATCTAGCTGTGATTCCTTTCATAAGTTTTGTTATGTTCGGTCAATAGCTACAATTTCGTAGTCAGAGACCTGCAATGTTGTAGCAGAGTGCTGCAAGTTTTTTTTGCCAAAGGGATAAGTGGATTGTTACATGTGATTTTCAAAGTATGTTTGGACTGCTTGATATAAACAATAATTTGAAATTGAATTAAATAGGGAGGTTGTTTTCATGGTGATTTTTTGTAGCTATGGTACTACAAAGAGTATTGTGAAATTTGAGTATAAAAGGGGTCATCTCATTTTCAATGAACTAGTCAAGCCGAGACAAGCTTCCGCGACGTCTGCGACACTGAGTTCACTTACTTTTGCCATGACTTCTAGCCCCAACCATTAGGATTACGACATCCGACAACACCGCACTCCAGCTTCTGTGACAGCAGTTTATTAGCAGAAATGGAACAACGAAGCGCTTTGAATCTCACTCTGAATTATTGAGTTTTCCCTTAGGAATTTTGGTCTAAAAACATGTGGTTGCTACTATAAGACCTCATTTCCGGCACAGGAGCAAGGACTGAAACAATAATATTGAAAGCAAAAGCAGCTGTATGAACAAGCACCAACTTAACTATGCTTTGTTTCGCTTTCCACTTGTGCTCTTCATTACGAGAGGTGTTGGAGCTGTGTGCACATTTTTGGTCATTGCAGATGCTGAAAATTTATGAGGACATCTGCAATGATGAGATGATACCGGAAACTTCCTGAACCTCAACGGGTCATTCCAAGGCGGTCTCCGAGAACCGGAGAGCATTCTCAGAGGTGTGTTTGTCCAACTCTTAAATTGAGTGAAACTTCACTGCCACACTTGCTCTGATGCATTAACATTTTAACCAAAATACTTATTTCACTTGTAAATACTTCTATTTAGAAATCTTCCTGCTCTGCACACTCCTGATTCTCACTCAAACAAAACAAACTAAAAGGTAAAAAGAAAGGAAAATAAATGTTATGAATGAAAAAAGCTTAAGTTACTTGAGGGTGGAATATTGCCTCTTTTATATAGAGAGCGTAAGATACAAGCTGGTTGCACGAATAAGGTTAATTTCTAGAAAAATGACATCTATGCTTGAAATTGATGTTTTTCATTGGTGTGCAGTGGCTACATTTACCCTGTATGCTAAAATAATTGCTTTTGGCATTACACAAAATTCTGTTTAAAGTTTAAAAGTAAAAGTTTCATAATATAAAGGGACACTGACAGCCCCCCAAAATTTGTTTTTATTTTTTCCAGGCAATTTAAAATACTGTCAGAAGACTACCCAATCAATATTTTGCTACAGTGTCTCATATGTTTTTAATAAAGCCGAAAAGCGCAACTGCTCGAAATCGAAACTGGACTGGGAAGGAAGGAGAAATGTAGAAGGGAGATTTTCAGCAACTCACATCAATAAACCTGACCACATTTTTTATTCGTTTCTTTGATGTGCGAAGCAGACGTAAAAGCACACATCACACGAAAAACTCAAACGTCAAGCACGAAATGCTTGAGTTTTATGCATTTTCCTATCTCTTTACCAATTCATGATCGTAAGACAAGCAATGTCTTCAGCCAGTAGAAGGGGCGACAACTCAATGATGTCTTTGTGTGAATCAGGTTGGGGGTCAGACATGTCATACAGAATAAATATCCTAATTGTATTGATCGGTAAAAATTTATCTTGTGAAGCTAGACAGATTTGCTTGTATCGCGAACAACAGCTCTGAAGTAGAAGTCCCACGCTTGTCGTCCGCCGCCATCGCTTAGTCAGCTTTGTCCAGCCCGTGACTCCGCAATACGACGCCATGTTGAGAATTATGCTGAGAATGCTCAAAGTATTTCCTGTAGTCTGTGCAACTTTTTTTTTTTTTCAGTCAACATTTAGCAGCATTTTAGAGCCACGAAAAAATGGGCTTCATATTTTTTTTTCTATTTTTAATATTGAGTGTGTGCCTTCAATGATTCACGAATTTGATTATATTTCGTGTGTGTGTCTAAACCATAAAAAATGGCACATGACCACGGAGAAGAGAGTGAGCGTGACTCAAACTAGCCAGTTCTTGATCGGTGGTTCTCGGACGGAAAGAAAACGAAGTTCGCGCCGCAAGATGCGTCCCGGGTAGTTGGGCTCTCAAATGTCATGTACAAACAAAAACCTTGGCGAGTATAAATACCCTATCAGTATCCCTTTAATTGCTTAATGATTTATGCATTTCTTAACCTGGAGCTGAAGCTTTAAACATGGTGCTCTTCTCAAACTGTTTTGGTAGCTCCTGCCAGCGGCTTGTTTTGTCAATGCAGGAGGAACGTGGAACAGCAGCTTTATACCACCGCACCACGGAACCACTTCGGGGCCTGGTCTCCTCATTGGTGGACCGGGTTTTCACTGCAAGGCAGGCCAAGGTTCCAGAACCGAAAGCATCCCCAACTTCTCCGCAAATGACCGGGTGACCGCAGTGTCTGCAGTGCCTCCTCTGAAGCAGCTCGTAGCCAACGTCGTGGACCGCATGTTTCCAGAAGCTTCGAGTGACCACGACCCTTCTCACGACAAACATCCCCAAACGGCCGAGTCTGCCTCACCCTCGATACGAAACTCTCAATCTTTCCATAATGTGGACATGGGTTAAGTGAAATTAACTTTTCTTAGAGCCAATTTTTGCAAATAATCTTTTTTTTTTTTTTAATTTCAAGGCTTGCATAGAACTATGAGTTTTTGTGAGGCAGGAGATAATCTAGTTTCACATTTTTTGGGCTGTATAGGAAAAAAGGGAAGGAAACAGAAGGACCAAGAAGGAGAACGTGACTCTCCATATCCTCTACTGAGAAGGGTGAGGAACAGAGGGATGTGTGAGAAAGAGAGTGAGAAAAGGGACAGTGTGTGTCATGCACTGGTCTTTAGGCCTTTTTGGTCATTCTTGCAAGTCACCCAAAGCTCTAGAAAAGACATGGGAGTGCATGTATAGCCCTGGAAAGTGCTTTTGAGTGAGCAATAACACAAGTGCATTCAATTTTCTCGTGAAGAGAGCCTTCAGAGTGCTCTGGAAGGGTATAAAAGCTTTAGGAACTTCACCAGTTTAACGTGTGGAGCAATAATTTTTTTTCGAAACTCCCAACGAACAAAACAATATGGAAGGACTTTTAGGATCAGCTGGTTAGCACATACTCATTTTGATAAAGTCTCTTATGTTTGATTTGGCTAAGATGCACAGTTTAGTGAAATTAATGCAGATGTGATTTGATGGGATGATACTATTGTCATCTTGACAATGCTCTTTACTGCAGTTTGTTCTTGTTTAAATGGTTTAATTTTATTTGAATAGAGAATGCATGAAGGAATGTTAATTTCCTTTTTGATATTGACCCTGAATATATGTGGGATCTTGATTAAAACATCAATATAATCGATTAATTTATGTCATTCGACATGTACTCCGTTCTTCCCTAAGCTGACAGTGCAGTGGAAGCTGCGTGTTCATTGTACCACTCGTGCGTCTATCTTCCCGTGATCACACTCCCGCCCATACCCACCTGCAGAGAGCGGGGCCATAGTTGATGAGAAGGAGGTGATTGATCGTTCTGGCACACTGTCATCTTAGGAATGAACAGAGTATGGACAGTATCACAAAACCATGACAGCTATGGAGGTAGAAATTGAACAGAGGGGAGATGAGAGTGCACAAAGACGTCAGAACACAGAGCTCTGGTTGGAACGATTAGTGGGTGGACGCGAAGCTAGCTGCTGAACTCGCTGTCCGAAAGCGAACACCCGGCATCGGATGCGTGCATGTGGCATTTGAAGATGCTGAACAGCGAGTAGGGACAAAGGCAGCCAGATTCACAGCTACCCACTAATCATTCCTACCAGAGTTTGGCGTTCTGACGTCCCTGCACGGTTTCATTTCCTCCTTCCCTCAATTTTTACCTGCATGTATGGGACTGCCAGAACGAAAGCATTACCAGAGTTTATGCATTCGTGTTTAGGTAGCTGTCGGGATCAAGGATTAACGTGGCAAGCAGGTCTTTACACAAACGTTGTTCAGGTCGTTGAAAACATGCTTCAACATTGTTGCAGGGCATCAAGCGTTCCACTGGCAACACTGGAAGATCTCTCCCCAATGGTGATGCTAGACATTGAGTCATCCTTGGCAAGAGCTACTCAGGGCCTGTGCCTGGACATGATCACTCCGCGGCTGCAGCCCGTTGAAGAGGGCTCGGACACAGACAGTCTCCTGAGCACAGGGACCGGAGGCACGCTAGACGACCGGCAGATCGACTGTCTGCTTCTAGACCGTGTCCTTGAGGGCGACTACCAAGATGTTCTCAACTCCTTCAAAGAGTCTAACTTGTAGAAGCCACCTCCCAGGAAACTATGTTTGCTTGTGCACAAAGCCTATGCATGTGTTAGACCAAATGCTGCTAAGATTGAGCTGTGTGGTAAGAGAGGACGGCAATTGCAGTTGTACCTTGATAAGTTAAACCGCTATAGTTAGTGATGGGTTAAGAACCCAGTAAGTGCTCCGCCTTAAGTGCGAGCTTTCGGCCTTGGATAACACTTCATTGTATGCTCAGCTGAATCCCGGTGGAAAGCCATGAGCTTATGATGGTGGCAGAGCTTCTACTGCTTTCTTAACCTGTTACCAACAATAGTAGCTTCTGAGCCCCTTTAAGCAGTTGATTGGATTGTATGAAATATTATTGCTTATTTTGATTTCCCAGAGAAATGTTTTCTCTGATGATGTAATATTTATATGTTTCGGGAAAAGGGACTAGCCTTGCTGGAGGTATAGTGAGACAGCAAAGTGAGACGTGATGCATAGGTTTTGGTAATACTTTATGAAAGATAGGTCTAGTCAGAAACCTAATATTTTATTGTCAATTGAATATTGCTTTTAGACCAGTTTGAAACTTCCACAAAGTACCTTATTCCGTGCAAGTTTAGCTTGCACATACTCTTTTGTTTCAACATTCTTTCAGTTACATTCCTGTTCATTTGTTGGTTAAAAACATATTCATATCTGCTTAACCCTTCTACATAATCAATTACATCAATGATTTTAACCAGTGCTTTCTGGATAATTCAAGCTCTAATTGGTTTGCCAGATTTTTTTGGTGAGACTGATTTAGTGGCAAATGCAAATTATGGCAAGACTTCAGCCAAATCAGAATATGTAATTAAAAGTATGCTACATTCTACAATGAAAAGAATAAAAGATGTGCTATACAATATTCAAAATTTACATATGTTTCCAGAAACGTTTTTAGTAGACATAAAAGATTGTTAACACTGCACTGGTCAATAATCTAGGCTTCTATTATTATTACTATATGGTCTTTCTTCTAAGAGAGTGCTAATTATAATCTTTGTCTGAAAACTAAAATGAAATCAGCAATTCAATATGAAAACAGGGCAAATATTAAATTGTCATCCTGGAAAATACAGGAAATTAGCAGGGAATTGACCATATAACATGGCTATCAAGTTGGTATTTCTATGACACTTTTTTTTGTATGCTGATTAAGACACTTTAACACAACTCTTGCAACATAATGTTGTGTCTATCAGTTAAAAAGCATTTGAATAGCATTTGGCACTAAGAAGAAGTCCGAGGACATTTAAGCACTTCTTATGAGCTGTGAATGCGAAAGCATGAATGTCGTTCTTCCACTTCCTTAGTTTGTCTGCGGCGTGGTGGCGTGGACGGCCACGTGTCACCGGCGGACGGTTGAGCGTGCGCTTTCGTGAAGTGGCCGCGCTGAGCTTGTCCATGCGGCCACTCTGGAGTCTGCCTGGACGGGCTCTGGCTCTGCCGCCCTCGCTTAGCCACCGCTTCCTCCTCTTACCAGCGGCCACGCCGCTGCGTGCGCTGCGCCGCCATAGAAAGGAGCTTCTCTGGTGGCTTTTTTTTTTTAATTACGCCGCACGAGAGCCAATGGGAGCTCGTTCCTTGATGACGCGTGCCAGCCAATGCCAGTTGAAAATTCCTATTAAGTTCCAACTGAAATTTTCTTATTAGTGCCAATTGGGTTTTGGACAACCAATTGGTCACTGCCAATGGGAACCAACGGGAAATATTTGGAACCCATTCAGGTTCCAACCGGAAAAATAATTCCAATTGGTGAGGCCCATTGGCCAGTGTGCTTCCAGGTGGAACCTACTAAAACCAATTGGTTCCAGTTAAAACCAATTGGAATTCCGACTGGATTTAATGGGAATTTTTAACTGGGATGGGAGCATAATCCATCAGAAATCGGCTTCACTTGGGAAAGGGATTTTAGGTGCCGTTTGGCCAACATTTGGCGTGGTTTCAAAGCTGATGACGTTGGTTCGCTCCATGGGACAGTTAATGCATTCGCATTGAGTACTAAACTTCAACTTGGCCAGCCAGAAGTGGTGAGATTGTAGTACAACACGAATTACTGGTTATAGGCTCCTGCATTTCACTAGGTTGGGCAACTAACTTTGCTAAAAATCTCAAAGATGCACAAATAAAACTATGTAAAATGACCTGTTAAAGAATTGTGTAAAGTTGCTCAAATCAATATCGTAAACAATATGCATAAATGTTTTTTTTTATTTTTTTTGTTTAAAAATCTTGTGTGATTGGAAGGTATGGAGGGATAGCGAAGACAAAAGTTTTGCAATTAAAAGTGGATACACAAAATAAATAGTATACATTTTTGCTGAAAAGAGAAAATGTAAGCTTTACAAGTTCAGCAAACTAACAATTTCTGCATTGCGAGAAAAGTAGGTCTGTGATAATCTTAAGAAGTAGGCAGAACAATATTTCAAAATGTTGTCGGTCGAATGCAAGACTCAATTTTAGGCAACTTGTGGCAAGTATTATAGAAACGGTTGTTTTTGGAAAGGTTGTAAGGGTTAATATTCGTAATTTGTTCGAATGTGCGGCAGCTTTAAAACATTCGAACAGTGCCTAATCTTTAATCGGTACAAGGGTTTCCCCAGGAATTGAAATTATGGGGGGGGGTCTAAATTTGAGGGGGGGGGTGCATTGAGAATGGAGGAGTCGTGAATTAAGGGGTTGTCTTTGGAAAAACAAGGGGGGGTTTACACCCTCGTAGGGGGGGGGTGTAGGGAAATCACTGAATCGTTATACTGAAAACGAATTTCATATTGAAAAGGTGTTATCCACATATAAAACTTCGATCACCCTCATATTTCTCCTTATCTTTTGTGAAATACATCTCCCAACATTCCAAATGTTTGTTTATTGTTTATGCTTGTGAAACTCTAACTCCAGTTTAATGACTGAACTCATAACTTTTAATGGTACAGGGGTGATAAACTTTTGCTTTTTAAATATTTGTTGGAACTCTCGTGCAGTTTCGTAAATCCCGCGCGCCCATCTTATTGTTTCTCCCCAGCGCAGCCGTGCGAACGGGAAAGCCCATCTGCCAGGCAGCTGTCGTTTTTAGATCTGAAGCTATTTTAAAAGTACCGTGAAAAGGAAGCTCTCGGTGGGAGAGCGGATGACCTACTTTCTCTCGTATGCCTATCTTAATGGGACATCATGAGTTTCGGTAGTGCGTAGAGGTCCGAAGTAGCTATCTGTTGCCGGGGTTGTTTTTATTCGTCTGTTTTCTTCATAGCTTGCCATTTATTTGGATTACATTCCCATCGTTTTCCACCTCCTGCCAGCCCGAATAGGGGGTATTCACTGGCCGCCATATTTGAGGTCACTGCTTAGAGCGCATGCTCAGAATGAGCTCAGATTAATAGGCTGCCAAGACCGGCAATCTTTATGGTGCGGAATGCACGTTGCAAAATAACTGTGGAAGGTAGCCATCAGCGCGTGCTCAGCATTAGCGCGCACAGGTATGGCCGCCAGTGAAAACACCCTATGGCTGGTCATCTACCGACGAGGAGGAGGAGGAGGAATAAACTTTATTGGGACTTGAGCAGACGAAAGCTTTTGGGTCGTCGTCAGGTGGGTGGCTGCCTCAGTCCAGGATGCCATGGTCCCGCTCTGCCAGTCTGGCCCTGTTCACCAGTTGGGACTAATCCTCAGGTTTTGAGCTGGTCAGCTGGTCCTCCCACTGCTCCGCGGTTGGTCGGGACATGGGGGGGGGGGGGTACGGACTATTTCTTATTTCTCCTTAAGGACTTCGCACGCGTTTGTTTAAAATAAACAAGAAAAAAAATCTTTTTTTCTCTAAAGTTGTTGCGCGTAAACAAGAGCTGACACTTGTTTCATAGGCTTTTGAACATGAGTTATTTCTGATCACTATACTCGTTTTCACCCTGAGAAAAAAGGAAGTTTTGCGCATTGTTCATACGCCGCGCGAAATAGTTCTTATGCGGAGCGCAAATACGTCGGCTACTTTTGCAGGGGTGGTGACGTAAGAACGACGAGCTCTGATTGGCTCCGATTGAAGGATAATGGGTAGACCAAGTAGCTTTGAAGTCTACCCACTATCCTTCAATCAGAGCTCGGCGTTCTGACGTCACCACAATCCCCTGTAAAAGAAGCAGACGAATTTGCGCTCTCCAAAAGATTTGGTGGTTGGAGGAAGAAGCGATGCTTTTGGTGTCTAATGTGTATGGCTTGATAAGATATAAACTATCTAATCTACAATGCACCTACATATATCTTAATTCTTTTCATAAAGAGGAAATTAGTAATGCTCCGCGAAGAGCCGGACTTTCTTGACTAAGGGGTTCTTGAGGTGAAGACGAGTATAGTTTAGCGGGTTCGTTTCACACGCACTGGCACCGTTCGAGTTCTCTCCCAGAATGCATCGCACTCGCAGAGTGTTGCACGGAGAACTGGACTCAAACGAACTCGCCAAATGCACCGAGTGCAGAAGACTGATGCTGCCGCCATCTATGTTGTAGAAAAGGTACCGACCTCAAACCGAAACTACCGCCTTTCTGTTCGGAGTGATGGGTGGGAATGCAAGTGCGCAATCGCTACCAACGTTTATCTACAAACGGTGGTCGCTGCAACCTGTAGTTTATAATTGCGATGACTTCAAGCAACTCGGCTGTCGTAAAGATAGTTACAGACGGCGTAAATTTCCGCAACCAGCTGTCTACAAAGCAGCTGGTTGCAATCTTTCAATTCTTATAACCGTTTACACTGAAGAAAACTGATGATGCTGTCCGAGCAGAAGCTTGATCCGTTTGAGCATGGTATTATGCGTGAACCACTGAAATGGTACGGATTAAAACAAGTCTGTTGGAATATCCAGCAAAACTTTTCGTGGGACTTTCGATTTCGATCGTCATTACAGGTAGATCAGATATTAGCCTTGGTGAGGGCGTCGAGAACGAGAGCTTTCTCGAACAAAATACGACGGGGCAAGTTAGCTGACGTAGGTAAATGTTAAACATGATGATGTTGCCCAAGCCTCGGGTAAAGTCACTATGTTTAGCTTTCTCTGATGCTTATTGGGCAGTCAGAGGTTTCTGCTGGGGAGTTTTGTCGACAAATATTCAATTTTTCACCCGCACACGGATGGTGATAAACATCTCGGGGGCCGCTGATGCGTTTGTTCTGAGTATTTCTTGACACACTGGTATATTTCAGCGTCTGTACGGCAACAGAGCGACTTAAAACCTGCAAATAAAGCACGGGTTGTCAATGGCTTCCTTCATGAAATAGCAGACGCTCACAATTCAAGCTCGCGTTTGATTCCGTTGCCCGCGGGACGCGATTTCTATCAGAAAATCTACTTTTTTTCCTTTCGGTTCCGCGACACATCGTAGCAGACGAACCCTTGTCGTCTGCTCCCGCTCCTCGCCGGCCTCGCCGGAGCGAGGCATGACGGGATTGCACTTTGGCGCACGCCCGATTTTCTCGGTGCAGCGGGTGCATGCACGCGTGGGGTGCCGCCGCTGAAACGAACTCGGAGAGTGCAACCACTCGTGGAGTGCCTGCCGAAACGAACTCGCTTTACGCCGCGAGTGGGCACGCGTGAACACGAGTGCCGTGAAACGAACTCGCTATAAATTGAAAACAGCTTTTGTCAAAGCTAAACGTGCAGTGGAATGGGCTTATTGGGGTAGAGGGCATCAACGCAAAGCACTACACTCGTGGACAACTTGGAAATGCAATCAAAGGGAAAGACACGCTTGCCCTCTCCCTTTTGAGTGCCGATTAAAGCTGTGCGCGCGCTTTCCTCCCCTCGAAAAAGTAGAAGCTCCGCCGCCAGCGCGAGCTTTCTACGTGCTATAACACCTTGGCGCACGCACGACGGAAGGCAAGGAGCGCGTGCTGAAGGCGAAGCTTGTGTTTCAACAGACTATAGGCTTGCGGCTCTCAAGTTTGACCAGCGCCCCTGGCGAGCAAAGTTGAATATTTATCGGTCGCGACTCGCCTTTCGGTTGCGCCAGTGCCGTGGGTTGCGCGTCATTGCGCTTTTTCGCGTTTCTTGCGGACGATAAGCTCGCAGCATTTCATCGATAGATAAACTTGGGAAAAATAGATAACAAGAAGCAAAAAGCTGCAAGGAACGCACACTATGTCGTTTCGATAGCACTGCGCGAGCTGTATTTTCGTTTGTTTGTTTCTTTTAGCTTGATCTATTCTTTCAAATGCCCTGTTACCGCGCGACCACGCGTGAACATGTGCTGACGCACGCTTGCAAACTTCCGTGGCTCGTGAATTATCGGACGCTGCAGTGGCGCTTTATGCTCGATCATTGCCTCTATACTGACAAAGCCTGGCAGATCACCACGATACGGGCCGCCGAATGTGAAAAAGGCAGAGCGGCAGACAACGGGTGAGGGGAGAGCCTAGAGTGCCTTCATACACTCGCGCGCTTTTGCTTGAGTGGTGACAACTCAGCCATTTTTGCGCCCAATCGTTTTTTTATGCATTTTGTAGCGCGCGCAATCTGGTGTCCCTCAGCTCGAGCGCGTAGCTTTGGCTAATGCTTGGACGCCATTTTAGCGCCCAAGTCACGCACCAAGTGCGCGAGAGCGTCACGCGCTGGCACACTTAGGGCAACAATGGATGTCTTCACCCTCAGACAGACAGACATGTAGGCACCCTAGGAGAGCCCAGAGCCGTTTATTGAGAGAGTTTGGCCATACATTGGTTTGGATAGGCGAGCATCTCGGAGCCAACCACAGGCCGCGAAACAGCCCCTAGCGGTGGTCGTGTGATCTAAATATGTGACACGACTATACTTCGTTTCACCTTATGTGCGAGCGAAGGCAAAACTGGAAGCGCGAGCACGGAAGCTCCGTGCGTTCAGGCTTTGCTCGAGCGCGCGAGCTGGCAAGAAATGCAAAAAGCGCAGGTCTCGCGCTTCTAGCTTTGGCTTCGCTCGCAGATAAAGTGAAACGAAGTATAATGGACCTTTTTCACATACCGACGGCACCAGGCGGTGGCTGCACGAACTAAAAATCGAGGAAGGGACCTACCTGCGCTACCAATCGATAATGGGAGCTACGCTACCAGTTTCTTCGTTCTCTGAGCAGCGGGGCGTGCCCAACGCGCCGTCCAAGTGGGGCATCCATGGCGTCCACTTAAACGTCCTGTTATTCTTTCCGTCCGCTTTCTTTTTTGCGTAACACAATTATATGTATGCTGCAATTACGTTTTCTACTCGCTGATCTACAGCCTCCTTCCGAATTTCCTCGATTTTTGGTGCCAACTTCCGCCGCTTGGCATCGGGCGCTCGCGCGTGCGCAGAACGCTTCTCGGAAAAGGTCCATTTGAGCGTAACGTTGATTTGAGCCGTGCCGAGCGGACTCCGCGTCTCAAGACGCTCGCGCACCCGACCCTTTGCACTGTTTTCTTTCAGCCAGTCTCAGGACGCTGTTCTAGCAGTGCAGACAAAGGCATGGGCACGAGCGCGTGGCTTTGGAAAGTGCCTCCTATGCACGAGGTCTCGTACAAACAAAAGCGTTTCGCTGAGCTAGGCTCACGCGCCTCTGCCTTTGTCTTCACTGCAGACATTTGTGAGATGGAGTAGAGATCTCCCGATTGGTTGACGCTGTGTCACAAATTTAGTTTTACGCTCTGAGCATGGGAGGAATCTTCGGCGCTGGCGGCGGCCTTTGCTCCGCCTATTGTCCAAACTCTCCTAATATACGGCTCTGGGAGAGCCATTTTACGGGTGCCCCGCTGCTGCGAGACGCCGAAACACACTGCTCTCCCGAGTGATGGAATGTCCGCTCGTGCTCCTCGCGTTCTTCGCGCTACCGCTTCTTTTCTCGTCGGGTTTGAAAACCATGTTTCGGGATTCGGGTCCTCGCCACTGCAGAAGCTGTGTGCTGAATACCAGGTTCCCCGAGAAATGCTCTCTCGCTACCAGATCCTCGCGCTCCATATCTGCAACCGGGCACTCAATCTATAGCTCCGTCGTCGAACTGCCAGGCTTTGTGAGTATAGAGGAGGCTGATGGGGCTATGCAGCTCGATGCAAGCATTATATAACCGTGTCTTACAAACGCGCTCTCGCCCCCTGGTCGGGATATTCTGTGTTCGACGCTTCGCGTAAAATGCTAAAAAGGCGAAATGTCGTATTTGCGCTATGTCGCGCAGGATTGCAATGAAAGAGATGGTACAGGCTAGCTGTACTTCATCTCGCCTTAGCCAGTACCGTAGTCGAGGCTAGACGCACAAGCTCGTAGCCAACGTTGCTCGTAGCTTATGCAGTGCTGTTCATCCGCGGTGCTTCTTATAGAGTTATTACAATAAACGCTAGAGACTCAGCTGCAGCAAGCAGTCTCTTTTTGCAGTCTTCCTGTGGGAAACCGTACGTGATAGTTTTCTTCGCCAGAGAATAATAGAAATCAGCGAAGTTTCTTTACTCGTAACGGGTACTATGTAGCTTTATTCACATTATAAAATGTAATTTATTTAGTTAATGTTTTTTTTTACTACTGAGCGATGTTTAAGTTATCAAAAATTAAGGCCCAGGTCTATGTTGTACAGCATGATATGTCAATACAAGCTATCAATTCAAGCAAAATACATGAAAGACGACGAATTGGAGCTCAGCTCTTGAGGAGGAGGAGGGAGGGTACGGGGAAGGGTATGCGTCTCCTCCTTCCCCGCTAGATTTAGCGGAAATATTGGCAATGTTTGATCCGCTGACGTCAGACGTAACGTGACGTCCCGTGTTTTCCATAATGACGACACATGTGGCGTCACGAGAATAACGTTTTGACGTTACCTCGTGACCCTCACGGGGATAATCCTCACAAGGGTTACCCTCACGGGTGTAACCCTCATGGGGCTACACCTCGTGAGGGTTACCCCGTGAGGGTAATCCTCGCGAGGGTAATTCTCGTGAGGGTTACCCACGTTGGTAACGCCCGTGAGGGTTACCCACGTCAGCGGAACCCCCGTGAGGGTTACTCCCGTAGAGGGTATACCCTCACGGGGGTAACCCACAAAGGGTAACTCCTGCGAGGCTTACGCCTCGTAAGGGTAACCCTTGTGAGGGCTACCCCCGTGAGGGTTACCCTCACCCCCCGTGAGGGTAACCCTTAGGGGGTCACCCTCACGGGGGTTACCCTCGCGGGAGTAACCCTCACGAGGGTTACCCTACCCTCACGGGACCCCGTGACCCCCGTGAGGGTAACGTGACCCCCGTGAGGGTAACCCCTATAGGGGTAACCTCACGAGGGTAACCCCATGAGGGTTACTCTCGTGAGGGTTACTCGGTAACTCTCGTGAGGGTTACTCTCGTGTGGATAACCTTCTTGAGGGTTTCCCTCGTAAGAGCGCCCTCGTGTGGATAACTCTCGTGAGTGCTTCTCTCGTGAGGGTAGCCCTCGTGACATAACGTGTGACGTCACACGTCCCAAAATGCAACGCTCGGTTACGCCGACGCCGGCGCCGAAGGCGACGCCGCTCAACCCGCAAACGGGCGCCTAAGAGTTGCGCTCTAAAAGAACAATTAAAAAGTGCATAAGGTTTATTCAGGAGCTCTATAATGGCATTCAGATAACGAAAACGCACTTTGCTACTAATGCACAGTTTCGAGTTCGTTTCACACGCACTGGCACCGTTCGAGTTCTCTCCCAGAATGCATCGCACTCGCAGAGTGTTGCACGGAGAACTGGACTCAAACGAACTCGCCAAATGCACCGAGTGCAGAAGACTGATGCTGCCGCCATCTATGTTGTAGAAAGAGTACCGACCTCAAACCGAAACTAGCGCCTTTCTGTTCGGAGTGATGGGTGGGAATGCGAGAGTGCAGTCACTACCAACGTTTATCTACAAACGTTGAACGCTGCAACCTGTAGTTTATAGTTGCGATGACTTCAAGCAACTCGGCTGCCGTAGAGATAGTTACAGACGGCGTAAATTTCCGCACCCAGCTGTCTACAAAGCAGCTGGTTGCGATCTTTCAATTCTTATAACCGTTTACACTGAAGAAAACTGATGATGCTGTCCGAGCAGAAGCTTGATCCGTTTGAGCATGGTATTATGCGTCAACCACTGAAAGGGTACGGCTTAAAACTAGTCTGTTGGAATATCCAGCAAAACTTTTCGTGGGACTTTCGATTTCGATCGTCATTACAGGTGGATCAGATATTAGCCTTGGTGAGGACGTCGAGAACGAGAGCTTTCTCGAACAAAATACGACGGGGCAAGTTAGCTGACGTAGGTAAATGTTAAACATGATGATGTTGCCCAAGCCTCGGGTAAAGTCACTATGTTTAGCTTTCTCTGATGCTTATTGGGCAGTCAGAGGTTTCTGCTGGGGGAGTTTTGTCGACAAATGTTAAATTTTTCACCCGCACACGGATGGTGATAAACATCTCGGGGGCCGCTGATGCGTTTGTTCTGAGCATTTCTTGACACACTGGTATATTTCAGCGTCTGTACGGCAACAGAGCGACTTAAAACCTGCAAATAAAGCACGGGTTGTCAATTGCTTCCTTCATGAAATAGCAGACGCTCACAATTCAAGCTCGCGTTTGATTCCGTTGCCCGCGGGACGCGATTTCTATCAGAAAATCTACTTTTTTTCCTTTCGGTTCCGCGACACATCGTAGCAGACGAACCCTCGTCGTCTGCTCCCGCTCCTCGCCGGCCTCGCCGGAGCGAGGCATGACGGGATTGCATTTTGGCGCACGCCCGATTTTCTCGGTGCAGCGAGTGCATGCACGCGTGGGGTGCCGCCGCTGAAACGAACTCGGAGAGTGCAACCACTCGTGGAGTGCCTGCCGAAACGAACTCGCTTTACGCCGCGAGTGGGCACGCGTGGACACGAGTGCCGTGAAACGAACTCGCTATAAGTCCAGCACCTGTCCTTCGTTCCATTACTCCATGCTTCGTTCTTCGTCTGTTTTGATTGTTTGATTTGGCATATATTAGCGTCCTTTTGGTGTTTTGTCAAGCTGATTCACTCTGCGTGCTTCATAGCATTGACTAGATGCGTAAATATGTGCCCTATAATAGCAATCTGTAACGTCAACACGCAGTGGCGTACCAACTTGTTTTTGAGTGGGGGGGGGGCAACTAGAGCTCCCCCCCCCCCCCCTTCAGGGCCGTGTGGCGTATTTCTAGCGCGCAGGCGATAGACACCCTAGCAACGACGCCCACGCCGGATTGGCTGCTCGGTCGCGCGCGAGAACTTAAATTTCGGATTCGGACGGCGCGTGTACTGCCTCGTTGTATACAAAACAATTATGCGCCAAAGTAGGTTATTGATAAGCATGTTAGCGACCAGAAGTCTTCCTGCGTATGTGTCTTCGTGGACGCTGCACATATGATGTAGAAATTTTTTTAAACAATATAGCGCATCCAGCGGAGTAATCAATTGCTGGACAGTGAAATGCGTCATATGTGTCATTCACTGCACGGTTAATCGAGAACAAGGCGTTGTTATCCGATACTTTTGTTTCTTGTAATACAACTATATCACAGTTGTAGTTCTCTAAAAACGAAATAGTTGGAACTACTTTTTAGGTGAATTGATTCCACGGACATTAAAGGAGTCATGAAACGCTTTTCCAACTTTTTCCTGTTTAGCTTTCCTCCTCAACTCATAAATCGCGCATTCTACCAAACAGTTCAAGAAGACGGAAAGGGGGAGTCCCCTCTTGCTCGGACTCTCGTTTGTCTAATCCGGGCACATCCATTCTCCCCTAGAAGATTAGCCGTCGCTCAAAATCCAGACAAAAGTTGCTTTCCCCACCCCGTTCACCCCAAAGCTGACAGTGCTATGGAAGCTACGTACTCCTTGGGCAAGTCACACTTTTGCCACGTGATCACGCTCTTTTGCGCATACCCACGCGCAGAGAATGAGGTCAGATGGTGAAAGGGAGGCGGCTGATTGGTCCGGCAAGCGCGTAGCTTCCACCACAATTTCAGCTTAGGGGTGAAGGGATTAAGTGAGGTCCGGTGTCGTGTGACGTTCGTATGGGCCCGGTGACGCGCTGCGGGGTCCCGATGACGCGCTGCGGGGTCCGCGGATGTATCACAGAGAAAAGGCAGCAAGCTTACGAAGGAAAGGAGGTACGAAATAGTCCGCTGTTTTTTTTCAAATTTTCGTACCGAAAGTCAGGCTTTTGACTTTCTACTTTTTTTCTTTTGGCCCACTGAACGATGTGCTATTAGTAAAATACCAATATAAATTGATATATTGCAGTCCAAAATTCGTTTCATGGGTCCTTTAAGTGTGGGAATACAGAATTGACCTATTCGCGTCTCCAGCTCGCCGCTCGCCCTCCCGCGGCGGAAACGGGAAGCGCTCTAGTGAGGGTCCCCTGATTCTCCTGCTCAGCGGGCATGGCGGAACTGCTCGCGATCATGGCTCGCGAAATGTCGTTTCCGAATGCAAACAACACTCTTCAGTGTCCCAACGTAGTGCTGCAGCCGGTATGGGATTGTACCTTACTGGAGAGTTTTAGTATTGCGCATAGAAGCAAACGCAAGCGGTGTGCGTTAGCGCTAGAGTTGCGTGCCCCACGTTGTGCGTGCGCCTCATCGCCATGCGCCATCCAAAACCGCAATTTTGGGCTCCGCGCACGCACAGTGTGGAACACGCAAAGCTAACGCAAACACACAGGGCTTGAGTTCGCTCGTATACGCAATATTAAAACTCACTACTGTTTCACCGGCTTCCAACGCCAACGAAACGTGCTGCAGTGAGCAGACGTGCAAGCAGGTAGGCGTTCCTTCGAACTGGAAAGGCTGAGATTGGCAAAACGACGGCGAGCAAATACAAAAGAAAATAAATGTTATAAAAAAACTAATAATTAAAAAAAGTTTTTATTTTTTTACTTTTGGGCATTTGGTCTGGAAGTATATTGGCGGCGACTTTGGACGTTTCGCCGATTGTCGAAAGTCGCGACTTTGATAGCACAATATACTTTACCCACAATTAATATAATTTTATATGGATTTCTCACATTAGCTAGAATGTTTTCATTGATTTTAGACTATTTTTATTTTATTTGTAATTAAAAATGCTGCAATTGGCACCAGTCATGATAATTAGCACACTTTTAATTGTCATATTTCTTCGCGCATTTAAAATTAGATCATAAGCAACAAATTATATTAGAGCTTGAAAAATTACTTATTCAAATATGTGAATTTTAATATTATTATTATTAATACAAATCGCGGCAATGTATGCCTCCAATTAACGCCAAGATCACGAGAATACGCTATTTAACCATAATAGTCTTTCCAGAAAGGTATAATTTTGTTTTCTTTTTAGCATATGAAAAACTCTGACATCGTTATCAAGATAGACAAACAGTCAAACACTGGATGTAATATGAAGCCCTACGCGTCACGCGGTGCTATAAAACACACACACACACTTCAGCTGTCTGACTCGGATCCCGTCTTTGGGTTGTTGCAGTGAGAGCAGCGTTTATTAATTTATGCGTTTCGTGGACATATTGTAAAAATTGGAATTATTCTCTTATTCTTGTGCTGGAAATAATGTTAAACCAATTAATCATCTAAACAACCAAAAAACCATTAAAAGGCCCGCAGTTCATTATTTCCCATGACAATTATCTGAGCGAGAAAAAGGCAGCGAGAACGCACAAATATCAGCACTGATTTTTTCAACAACTACAAATATCAGCCTGGATCGAACATGTATGTCACAAAATAAAGTTTCCGCGAACAACTTTTCTAAGTAAATAATTACGATGTGAGACACATCTTGAGTCATGAAAGAATCGGAAATTAAGACCTATATCGAGAAATTAAATCCAAAATAGAGGTAAGTTTCGGTTTCGCTCCAGAATTAAAACGCGCATCCTTCCGTAAATAATACTCTAAACATCGTTCTTGTTTTCAGGTTAAAGAGGTGACCTGCGCTCATAACACCCTAGCTTCCTCGTATTACCAGAAATAATTTATGTCGCTCAGTGAAGCCAGCACACTAGACAGGCTCAACAGCGGCACGCATCTCTGACCCTCACTAAACCCGCCATCTTGGAAAATGAGTGGCGCCACCTATAGTTAGTTGGAGTCGCGAATATCTGTGGTGCCACTGGTTTCGCTAGTCGTGCTTGGGGTTGGTGTCAGACCGGGTTGAAATGGACTTCGTCTTATCCTTAAACTTAGACTTCACCCTCTGCTCTTGAAGTTCCAGGCTTATCTGTGGCTCTTGTAGCGCAGGGAACTTTTCTTCAAAGCCTTCAGGCTCCGAGATCGCTTGCTCCTCAGTCGAGCTCAGCTTGACTTTTTTGCAATGCCTGGCATCCTTCGCCACATCTCCGAAGGTCTTTGGTGTCTGCAAGTGCTGTTTCCTTGTGTCCTTGCCCTTGTTTGTTGGATCGACACTTCCTGGGCTCTGAGGCAAATCCTGCGTTGAGCTTGCACCGTTATCCACTATCTTAATTTGTTCAGTAGCTCTCGGTTCTGGATCATCAAGGTTTAGCTCTACCTCCCTGCTGTGCACGTCTGGGGAGTCTTCAGGTGAAGTGTCAACCTTTTCCATCTCTTCTACATCCATGATGAGTTCGCTGTCATCGGTTGTCTGCGATGTATTTCCTAGCAGCTTCGAGGCGTAAGTAACAACGCACTCCTCATTTGTATGCCCATATCTCCAGCATTGGTTACATCATGGTGTGCGGCACTGCCTGGAATGTGGCCGATTGCTTTGCAACGTTAGCAGAGAGGAGGTTTTCCAGGGATTACCACTAGTGTGTTTACCCCATAGATGTTCAGCATGTGTGATACCCTGTCCACACTGAGGTGTTCTTTGAGAACCAATGTCACCACTCGCGTTAGCGTCTCCGTTTCTTCGAAATCTGAGAATCGCCATCTTTCTTTTTTAATATCCTTGACATCACCGAAAGGCTCAAGAACCTTCTTGATCTCCGTGTCTGGCAAAGATATCGGAAGCCACAGAAGCTTCAATTTAATTTCTTCTTTGCATAGGTCGATGACCACACATTTTTTCCTTTCACCTGAAGCTCCTCGCATGCCTTGACTTTACACTTGGCTGCTCCATTGGCAAAGGTGGCCATCCAGACGTGGCTCAATTGGTAGGGGCCCAAGCCAAGGAGGTCTTTGCGCTCAATGATCGAAAAGAGGGCTTCCTTGAAATCAGTGGCTTTGTACGGACGTCCAGGGATGTCAGCAGGCAGAAAGAGAGAATTTGTATCGAGCATACCTGATGGTAGACGAGGCAGAATCATCCTGTAGTCCTGGGAGCTTTCCGCTACCCGCTCTGAAACCCGGCCTTTTAGTGCCGTCGAACTGCTCTCAATGGAGCTCATCTTCCGTCGTTCTTGTACGTCTTGGTGTGAGCCTTATGGCACCCGGGACGAACCCGGGCCCCAGAAATTCGCTGCAGTTTAGGACAAGCAGAAAAGGCAGTGTTCCTTTGCAGACACTTCGTCGTCTTCCCTAAGCTACGCTACCACTCCGGGAACTCGTTGTAACTGCTGCTTATGCTGACGGCGGCGGCAGCGTCTCTCTCCACGAGCCAGCCAATCCGGCGTGAGCGCCGTTGCTAGGGGTGTATCGCCTGCGCGTTAACAATATGTGGCCGGGCGGCGGTGCCCTTAGTATCCCATGGGCGCCGCCGGCCAGTGTCTGCCCTGCCCAGTTCGGCTGTTTCAGGGGGGGCAAAACACATGCCTTGCCCCCCTACTCTGAGAACTGGGGAGGCAAGCGCCCCCCTTGCCCCCCGGTTGGTACGCCCATGTCAACACGTATTATACATGTGCATTGGGCTATTTTAGCGCAGTTTTCTATGCCACGAATTTCAAAGATAAACGCTTTAACTGACACATATTTTTGTACATTTGATTGTAAAACGTCCCAAACTTCTTATTCTGTCACAACACTAAGCAGAATTCGCTCTTATAATCGAGCGCGAAGAGAAAGCACATTTATGTTTTCCCATAGAAATGCATTACCGGAAGTCAAATTTAGACTGCTTGCTGTCTGCTTCAAAATGCAACAGCACACTAGCCCGACTTGAACATAGCGTTTATTGTAATAACTCTATGGTGCTCCCTAAAGCAAAGAGCTCGTTCCTGTAGCCTACGCTGAGGTACATGATAAGGTGAGGAGCAGTATGGTAAAAATCCAGCTGCTGCTTGTAGGCAACTCCTAATAAAAAATATATTGTATTGCTTCTTGCCTGCTTGTGTATTGAATCTGGCGTAGAAGTCCGCATAATGCCGACATCGAACGAAGCTCAACTATTCAGTCTTGGTTTGTGTCGACGTATGACAAGAATAACCAATGTGCTTTCTTAAAAAGGGGGGGGGGTGCTTTGGCCCTGTTTATGATTTAAATAAATGGACGGTTTTCGCAATTTTGTTTAGGAACCGGCGAATTTCATTGCCTGTAACCAGGGTGGTCGAACCGGAACCGAACCGACCCGAAAACCGGAACCGAACCGTTATTTTTCGCTGAACCGTAACGAACCGAACCGAAATGTTTGCCGCCATCTTAAAACTAAATCGAAACCGAACCGAAAAAAAAAACTGCACGCCTTAAAACGATTAAAAGCCAAATCAACTTGTATTAATTACTTTATATCATTAAATACGTTTAATATCTGCGCTGTCAATCACTTGAGAAATGTTTACATCAGGCGCACTAGTAAAACCGATGACCTCCACCAAAGTGAAAAAAAGAAGCACTGCTGTGTTGAGTAACTTTCTTCGACAGTGAAACGGGATGGGATACAAGACATAACCGCGGAAATAAAAGGGAGGCATGTGGTGTGACACGGTGAACCATAGGGTTGACATGTCTGCTCTTATGTCCTCGGTTGTTTTGTTCTCCCGTCCCTTTTCAGTCAGCCTAAAGCAGTGGTTCTCAACCACTGATGCTTCGCGGAGCCCTTGTGGATCGGCGGAGGTGATGGAGGACCCTGCTGATGGTGAAAGGAAGGGAAAGGTATAGGTTAATTATGATAATGATTTAATAAATGGACATAACTAAGGGGTAGGTGAAGTAGACTTCTCTCATTGACATACACATATGAAAACTAACACGAAAATTAAAACGTTTCTTCTAAATCTGAAAAAAAAAAAAAAAACTTTTATTGTTGAGTTTGACTGACGAGGCAGGGCTTCGCAGACCCCTAGCACGCCTTCGCGGACCAAAGAGGGTCCGTGGACCCCCTGTCGAAACGTCGCTTTTTCTCTTTTTGGCATGATTTTTCCCAACTTCTCAAGACTAAAGGAAGTACTACAGTGCCAGCAGAACCACTTATAGTCATCATTTAGAAACCAAACTAAATTTAAAAAAAGTGTCTAAAGAGAGTGTATGAATGTGCGTGTGTATGTAAAAGAGAGAGAGAGAGCGAAACGCGACAAACACACACCAACACCCACCCCACACAAGATCGCGCGCCCAAGTTTATGGTGTCTAATCCAGAGCGCCCGTAAATAGGAAATTTAGCTGCCAGAGTAGCTGACACGATGCAGATAAACCTGCAGGCCACCATAGTAACCGAGCTGCTCGAGGCGCCTGGCGGCCTCTTTATTAGGATGGCTCATTTTATCTCTCGATCCGTCCATTGAAGCTCGATAATGGCGCGTTCACACTGGGAGCGGATCCGCGAACGCGAAGCGGATCCGCGCGTTCTCAGCCGCAAAGCGGCTTGAGATCGAACCGCTTTCACGAACCGCAAAGCGGCAACCAATCGGAACGCGACGCTGACGTGACGTCAGTGTCTTTTCAAACAAGATGGTACCTGTCGCTGGTGAGGCGTCCAAGGCGCTGTAGTCCTAGCGTTACAGCGGACAAATCAACGGAGAAACGTGATGTTCACGTCCGTCACTTGAGTCCGCGGTGAAAAGAATTGACTCGTAATCTTAACGGGCTCCGCACCGGTGATTTGGTTCGGGTAATGGCGCGTTCACACTGGGAGCGGATCCGCAAACGCGAAGCGGATCCGCGCGTTCTACACCGCAAAGCGGCTGAGATCGAGCGGTTTGAGCGCGTTTTTGCCAACCGCTTCGGGACCGATTTCTCCCGACCGCTTTCACGAACCGCAAAGCGGCAACCAATCGGAACGCGACGCTGACGTGACGTCAGTGTCTTTCAACACAAGATGGCACCTGTCGCTGGTGAGGCGTCCAAGGCGCTGTAGTCCTAGCGTTACAGCAGACAAATCAACGAAGAAACGTGATGTTCACGTACGTCACTTGAATCCGCCGCGAAAAGAATTGACTCGTAATCTTAACGGGCTTCGCACCGGTGATTTGCTTCGGGTAAGAGTTTGTTTATTATTCCGGGTGCCACAGCCCGAAGCTCGCTGCCTTGCTAATCTCTGTCCGTAGAACGTCGGAACCCGCCCCTGATCGACCGAAATGTCAGCTTTTGTACCCACTAAGATAGTCGCGTGAACTACTGAAAGCTTTGGACACCGTGCATGACCACCACGAAGGCCGATAGAGACGTCGTAGCGCCTGATAGCTTAGCCAACGTAATACCGCGGAGCGGCAGGGTACCTGAGCTAGCTCGACCCGTTACGAGTACTACTAACAAAAGAAATAAAGGGAACATACTCAACGAAATAAAGTGTACGTACCAGACGATGCGGAGAGTACAATCACCACGGCGTTATGGTTCATACAGCTCACGTCAGGGTCAGGATTATCAGTTGTGAATGACAAATTTGATGGCGCCTGCTCAAGTCGACGGTCACAAGTTTGGTTGTGG
>JAZHYW010037684.1:0-28748 GCA_037355805.1 Ixodes ricinus
TTATTTCGACATAAAAACAGACTACCCGGGTCCTTCGGGCAGCCGTTGATTAAAAATATTTCATGCGAGACAGTTTGTCTAATACAGGTGCCCATTCGGGCTCATCATTCCCATTCATATCGTATACACTCTTCACTTGGGTCACGAGATCAGTGAAACAAATGGGTGCAGTTTTCGGGTTGGGCTCAGCATGGCGTACCATCATTCGTGATTTCCAAAGACCGAACAGGGCCAAGACCATTATCATATCATAGGGAACGCCCTCATTCGCGTCTACAGGCAGAAAACGAATGGACTGCGCAGTTATATACAATTCTTTTTTCAAAGTGCGTTGAAGCACATCCCACATAAAGACCGCATCCCAACAATCAATGAACCCATGTTCAATTGTTTCTGGTTGTTTGCATAGCAGGCAATTAACACCCTATGGCACCGTTATGCCCCTTTCTCCCATCCACACTTTAACAGGTAATGTGGCGCTGTGCAGTCGAAAAAAGAAATATTTAGCAGCAGGGGGTATGGCCATCTTTTTTACGCGGACTAGGACATCCTGACCTTGCTCGTCCGCATACACCGTCCGATACAGTGGTGCAGGAAAAAGACTCCAGTGAGATCGCGCGACAGTTTTCTGCGGGTTACTGTAGACAGGTATTCAAGCGAGTACCGCACCGTCAAAAATTCAAGCGCGCTCACAACTTCTTTAACAAAGCCAGCCATTTTTGCAGGGGGACCAATTTGCGAAGAGACAATGAAGGTTGGCAAACGCGCCGCCAGTCTTGTCTGAAACATGACCTGAAGAAATGGGTTTTTCTGGTCCCTCAAATACCAAAAACGTGAGACAATTTGTTGAATAAAAAGGTGCGCCAGCCCTAGTCCACCTTGTGAGACTCGTCGGAAAAAATTGTCTCGTCATATTGGTTCCGCCACACTTTTCCAGATGAACACTGCGAAGACCCTGTGCATTTTTTGAATACTGGTTCGGGCGCAATGTAATACTTGAAGCGCATACCACTGCTTTGCGACCAAAAACACATTACAGACCGTGGCTCTTGTAAAGATTGACATATCGAGATTGCAAAACTTTTCTGCTCGTTTTCTTAAATCGCCTGCCACCTGCGTCCAATATTCATTACTGTTTTGCATGTGCTCGAGCGGTGCACCGAGGTATTTACCGGGCGCGGATCTCCATTGTATTCCTTCGAAAATTGACGGCGTCGTGGCCCATTCACCATGCCATACACCAGAACATTTGTTTCTATTTACTACAGCACCTGTTGAGTCACAAAATTTTTTACACAACTCTAAGGCATTTGTGACACTTTCCTTGTCGCTACCAAAAACAGCCACGTCATCCGCGTAAGCTAGAACTTTTATTTCCACGTCACCCATACAGAAACCTCGTACTCGCTTAGACCAAATAATGCTCAAACACAAGGGCTCTAAATAAAGAGCGAATAAGAGTGGGGACAGTGGGCATCCCTGCCGCACGGAAGAAAGAACGCTTATTTTACGAGTCCATGAATTGTTTATCACTAACCGCGTTGTGCAACCATTATATGCCATTTTAACCCCTTCTAGAATAAGCTTTCCAACACTAGCTCGGATTAGAATCTCCCAAAGTACTTTATGACATACCCGATCAAAGGCTTCTTCTAAATCAATCTGAACCATCCCAACCGGATTCCCCTCATTAGACGAACATTCTAAAATAGTCCGCGCTATATGGATATTAGTCTGAATCGATCTGCCTCTGACGCCGCATGTTTGGTGCTCTCCAACCAAGTCGGTGCTAACACTTTGCAGCCTTCTGGCTAAAAGCCTTGCAAAAATTTTATAATCCACGTTGCTCAGAGCAATGGGTCGGTACCCACTGACACGCTGTCGGCTAAACTCGTCATTCAATTTGGGAATGACTACTGTATGCGACTGTAAAAGAGAGGGGGCAACACTTCAAGCTCGTAGGCTTCGCGTATAACATCAAGCAAAAACGGGGGAAAGTTCTTTTTAAACTTACGATAAAACTCGGCACAAAGACCGTCTGGACCAGGAGTTTTGTGGGCCGCCAAACCGTAAATCGCGTGTTCTATTTCAGCCAGCGTAAAAGGTTGTTCCATAGTTTCCTTACTGTCTTCCGTTAGGTCGGGTATTATCTGAACTAGATTCCTGACGGCTGGCACATCCTCAGGCATTTCCCGACCCCCAAATAACCTCTCGTAACATTCAATGAAAGAGCGTTCAATAACGTCTTTATCATGGCTGAGAATACCGTCGTGCTCAATGGCTGATATTTCTTTCGACAAAGCAAATTTCTTTTCATCCACTAAGGCTCTCGAAGTAGGCTGTTCACCCAAAAGAAACTTGTCAGCCCTTGCGCGCACTACCGCACCTCGATAACGTTCGCGTTGATACTCGTCTAGCTACGCTTTTATCTGTTTGATTTCTGTCGCGTTTATACCCGGGTTATCGCATTCGGCTTTCAGCTGGTCAAGCAAATATCGTTGCATCCCTCTTTCCTCCTTCCTTGCGTTAAACTTTAAAACGGACGACCTTTCTATCGCCAGTTCCTTAACTTCTTGTTTGAAAATTTCCACCTTTCCATGCAGCTTATATCATTGTTACCACACAATTCATCTAAAACTCTTTTCACGCCCGAGACAAAAATTTCATCCTTCAACAAACTAACATTAATTTTCCAAAGTTCCCAATTGAACCTACGCGATGGTTTCCCTTCCGTTCCCAATGTCACTCCAACAAGACAGAGGTCGCTAAAGAAAAGTGGTTTCACATCATATCCTGATATGCTGACAGTCAACTCAGCAGAAGCATAAATCCGATCTAAACGTGCATGCGAAGACAATTGAAAATGAGTAAACTTAAATTAATTTTTCGGGGCCGCCATTTTTGCAACATCTTCCAAATTATATTCGTTTAAAATTTCACTCAACACTACGGCGCTTCGGTCGGAATTTGGCTTAAAGGGCACCCTGTCTTCGGCACTACATACACAAATAAAATCGTCCATCAGAACAGTTACTTTGTTACACTGCAAATACAGTTCTAAATGTTGAAAAAAACCTATCCTTTCATTTATTTTGTTGGGCGCATACACACATATCACTCGCATATGTTGATTCTTCAGCGCAAAGTCGCAAAAAATGAGGCGACCTAGTTCGTCAATGACGATGTGCAAATCACGCGGATCAGATGCTGTTTTAAGAAATAAAAGCACCCAGCAGACACACCAACGGCAGGACTTACACAAACCTGGTAGCGCTTAAGGAATGGTTGCAGTGCTTGCTCAATTTGCTCGTCATTGGCCATCTTAGTTTCCTGTAGGGCGAATATGTCAATGTCCTCGTCGCTTAGTAACCTTTGGAGCTGATATTGCTTTTTCCTTGCATTTAGGCCTCGGACATCTAAGGTCGCAAACCGGATAGGTTGAGGAGGACTAAACATGTTATTTGTACTAAACTTGCCCTGAATTAATACAAGGAAGTCCTCTCTTAATTAAATCAAATACAAGGACCTCGTACTCCTGTCATACACTCGCTACGGGCCCTCATTGCGAGTTTTTACGCCCGCAGTCACCCTGTGGTACACGTGGCTTGACCACGGTGTGACTCTTTTGGGACCCTGTACAATCCATGGAGGCCCACTGCCGTTCTCCCCTTCAGGTGAGGCCAGAGATGGGTCTTGGTCAAGTGGGCGTTTCAGGTTAGCGTCCGAGTCCATGTTGATATCGCCTTTGGCCGCACTGTCATCCCCTGGCCCGTCGTCGTCGGCACCCCCTGTAGTCTTTTCTGAGGCTCCGCTCGACGCATTCTTGTCTTCGGGTGACGTCGCATGGTTTCCATCCCCTTCTTTTCCGGGTCTTGCCAGTTTCGCCACGTCGCACTGGGGTTGCTCTGAGTCCGAGTTGCTCCCACCAAGCGTGGTCCGCTTGTGCGTTCCCTCGTCCTGCTGGACTGTCGGCGTTGAGCCTGTAGCCACTTCTTCGGCTTCAGCTGCGTCCATCCTCATGTCATCATCCGTACGGCGTGCTCCGGCAATTGAGGCGTAGGTTTTCGGGCAGTCCTCACTTTCGTGGCCGAAACGATGACAGTCCGAACAGGGTGGAACGCGGCAATCACGTCTGATATGTCCTGTTCGCCGACACCGCAAGCAGAGGGGCGCCCTTCCAGGCACAACCACTAGCACCGCAGCCTTCAAGGCGTAGTTCATGAGGGAGCTTGTCCACCGTTGTACCTTCCTTAAGCGTCATGCGGACCAGCCTCGTGTTAGATTCGATGTTCTCGAACCCCTTTTCACGAAATAGCTCCCTGGTGATATCAGCCACTTTGCCATAGCGCTCAACTTCTTTACGCACCAGGTAGTTCCAAACCCAGTGGAGCTTGAGTTTGACCTCAGTGTTCGCTGGGTCAATCACGAGACAACGCCCACCTTTGATGGACAGTTCTTTCGCGGCTACAAGCTTTTGTTTCGCAGTGAGGGAGTGCAGTCGAAGCATCCAAACATAATTCATTTGGTACGCACCGGCCGATGCCAAGTCTTTCAAAACGTCCAGTCGTTGCAGCTCTTCTCTGAAGTCTTGTATCTTATACTGTCTTCCTTTCACATCGCAGTGCAAAAACACCGCATTAGTTGCGATATATCCTGTTGGCAGGTCAGGCAGCGTGGCTTCGTAGTCTTCATCAGAAACTGACACAGTCATACCACGGCCAGATGCGGCCGCTGATATCGCTCCGTGGGAGCTGGCCATCGCACGTCCGCTCTCGATGAAAGCCGGAAGTCGAGTCCAGGCCACGAGCGCGCTGCCTACTCAGTCAGCTGCGCTCGCGGCAATATACATCTTGTTCGTTCGGAAAACAGGGTTTTGTACAAATGTCAAGAAGTAGTTTTATTGAAAACCGCTTTTTAAATTCAACACGCAGTCGCAATGATGACATTAAAATAATGATATTTAGCGGTGACAATCATAGACGAACCTTTTTAGTCGACAAATGTTCAAATAAAGTAAGTCATCCAAAGCGTTTTTGTTGTGGCGTGGAGACAACAGGCAACTAACATGCAATAACGCTGTAATTGTGACAAGGTTGACAAAGTAGTTTAGTCTGCTTCCAGAAAACACCTAATTTGTGCAACAAACGCGAAAGAAAAAAATTAATTCTTGTAAAATACGCGTATCTACGCATCATCACAATAAATCATATTAAAATCAAGCTACCATCAGCTTATAATTAGGGTACCTTGTCTTCATAATTTAACGATTAAGCCCCGGAAAGTAAACACCAAACTAGTTTTATCAAAGTTTTGGAAGTCTGATTAATACGTATTAGAGCAGTCATTCAATAACAGAAACCTAAGCTTTAGGACAGAAATCTTTATCTACAGCTTTATGTTTCCGTTCCCCCGAAAAAAAAAAAAAAAAACCTTCCTTCCACCTTACCCTTTAAAAAACTGAACTTGAGGCAACTTTTTTTTTCTCAATCCAATACTATTTAACTCGTTTCTTAGTTTCATTGATGTCGGGACAATTTCCAACTATTCAGGTCGCGCACACCTTCCCTGGAGTAAGAAAAATCCCATGCCCAAATCCTGTTGTTGTTGTTGTTGCTGTTGTTCTTTAACGTAGGTTTTTTCGTACACGAATATTTTATTGAACATCAACAATTCACGCCAAAATAACAAAATCTTTGAGCAACAAGATAACCCAGAAGAAAACATTCGAATTGGGGGGAAATAAAGCAAGAAAGAACGAAACCCTTCTTATCCGAACATTTTGCATCTATACTTGGTTTCAGCTTAACTCCGGGCACTGCCGATGCTAGGAGCTAATGGGACAAATCAAGCAGCGGCAAAAGCGCAGGTTACTGGTCATTTTTTGTTTATGATTGGTTCAGCGATGATGGAGCACATCCAGAAACAGGACGAACGCCACGATGGAGTGCTTTCGGACGCTGTCTTATTGGTACACTCTTAATCTGGGGCCACCTAGGGAGCCACCTAGAGCCGTGACAAATGAGATCCAACTTGTCACGGCAAATTTTGGGGCCACCTAAAATTGCCAGCCCGTTTGCCGTCCCTTTTTAGCTGGCCCCAAAATTTGCCGTGACAAGTTGGATCCTGCCGGCCCGTTTTTCAGCTGGCCCGTTTTCTAGCTGGCCCGTTTTCTAGCGGGCCCGTTTTCTTGCTGGCCTCTTTTCTTGCTGTCCCGTTTCCTAGGTGGCCCGTTTTCTGCTGGCTATAAAAATGTCCCGTCGTGCACTTCCCCGCAGAGTATCTCGGAGAGTCCAGGACTGTGATCCATGAAGAAAGCCAGGCGATGAGAAGTACAGGAAAATTTCACCGTAAAATTGAAGCTGCGACGTGGTACTGAGCTTGACGTCTTCTTGTGAGACGTCACGTCGCAACTTTATTTTTGAGTCGCAAAATATATCTTGAAAATTATTACCAAGCTCAATTTGTATAATTTAGCGATTGACTTCCTGAGTGCTCTAGGGGAAAGTAAATATACAGGAATTGTTTCAAGGGCAAGGCCGATGAATTCTAAACATTTAAAAGAACAGTGGGTCCGCAGGTAAACAATCCATTTATTTCTTTAAATTAGATTCACAGCGTAAGATACAGGTGGTGCTTTGTTGCAATAAATACAACTTTCAAACAATAAAATACAAAAGTATATGAAAACTTGTGTCACTTGCTGAAACATTGGTGGAATCATGGTCTTTGTTTTCACTTAACACAGTTGGTGAACTAGGACCCGTCGCAGTTGCAGGCGCGCTCTCTGAGCCAAGTGTGTTGCAGCCTGCCGGAGCTTCATGCCACAAGACGGGTGTCCGCGGCACGTCCGAAGGCCAGTTGCCTCTGTCGTCAAGGCATGATGCTGCTGCGATTAAGAATTTTCAGCATTTTATTATAAGAAAATAGGGGAGAGAGAACAGGTTTTGTATCCTAATTACGCGGACGTTTTAAAATTTAGCAAACAGCAGTTTTTTTAGAAAGTAGCTTTCTGGGCGTTAGAGTCTATTCAGATGATGAGTCATCGGCCACAAACATGGCCGCTAACTTAACGTTTATTCGTAAACTCTGCAGAAAACAAAATAAGGCAAAACAAATTCGCTAATTAGATAACGGATTTGCTTTCGGCGGTCTTGCTTGTGTGTAGTTACTCGACATTAAAAAGCAGTCTGACGTCATATCAATAGACCCTGTAGCTCTGGCGGCAGTTTGAAGAGTGGGAACAAAACAGTAAATTTTGACGCAACCAGGAAGGGGAGCTGAGGCTTTCCACTTGCCAGGATCTACAGGTCCTTGGCTATATCATGGAGGCGGGGTCATGAAAACACCGGCTAAACCGTTGCTCAAAAACTTCACGTCGCACATGAAAAGCTAATTTTGTTTAATATGAAAATTCTCAAAATTCGACGTTCGGATAATTATGGTGTCAAAGATTTTGAATAATTAACTTTCTGTAATTACTAAATTTAGAAGTATGGTCAGGCCAGGGTAAAGACCTTGCTAAACTGCGTCAAATATTGTAGAAAAGATAGTTTGACTTTTTTTTTCAAAAACTACTGTTTAGTACAATGCATTTTTTAAATACAGTTAGCCTAATAAAAGCTTATTCTTAGACTGTCACCAAAACGTTATATTCAGTAACTTAAGATGTAGCAAAATGCGAAGGAGTTAAGCGCGAAACACATGTACGACGAAACCGTCCGATCCGATGTCCGACCACGCAATACGACGGTCGGAGGCGAGGGTTTTGAACGCTCTCCGGTGCTACGAAAACTCTCTCCCCGTCAAGGTCATTCCGGCAGTCCGCACGTCGGATCGGACGGTTTCGTCGTACATGTGTTTCGCGCTTTAGGCACGCTGCCTCCGATAGGTTGGAAAAGGTCAGTTTCCGCCTTAGACGTTTCAATTGCTAATAACAAGAGGACAAAAAATGTGTGCAACTTGCGGTTCGGGGAGTTGGACCAAAAGAAATATTTTTTTTTTTATAAATAATCTAAATTTGATTTTAACTTTGTGCCTGAAATAAGATCTCACATGTATACTTCGTTACATTATGAGCACAAACTTTTAAAAAATTGGTAAGATTTCGGCGTAAGATAGTGATCAGCAACAGCTGGAATGAAGCCATCTGAGACGCAGAGACCCGAGCAGGCGCGTAGCCAGGGGGGGTGTTCGGGTGTCAGAACACCCCCCAAAATTTTACTTTATTATTATATATATATAATATTTATATTTTTATTGTGTGTGTGATTGCACCAGCACCTTGAAACACCCCCCGAAATTTTTTTCTGGCTACGCCACTCGACCCGAGTATACATTCTCTTTGCTTGGGCGTGCGTAGAACTGCTGCCTGTCTTTCTCGCTTCCGGGCGCGTACCGATTAGAGCTCAAGATGCTTTAAACTTTAAAGCAATCAGTGTGGCACACCTTCACTGCGAACAGCGGTACTTCGTAGCGCTGCGATGCGGTGGCCGCCGTGCTGTATCGGCGGACACTTCGGCAAGAGAAAAGTACCCCCTCTATAAACTATTTACACCTTGTCATTGAAAATGCAGGTGGCCACCGTTGAGGCATTGGAGGTTAGCTTTTTTTGCCTCACCTTACCATAGGCAAACCGTAAGGGCTGCGACTCTGACCCGATTACTTTAGAAATAGTCACCCTCCACGAGTGCTTGTGCGCAGCCGAGCCGGCTCCAAACGCGAAGAGTCCGCGCTTGTAGCCGTTGTGGTAAGTCCATGCTAAGGTGAAGAGTAAACGTGTTTTCCGCTTTCCACCGCAGACGCCAGCCGGTATCCGAATAATATAAAAAGAGGCGATTCCAAACGTGCTTATTAGAATACAAAAATATTCTGTATAAATACCTGTATCGTCCAGGACAGGGTTCAAGATGTCCTCTGTTGGCGAGAACAAAACTTACTAGTTAGGAACTCTTTTAACACTTTACTTTATTCCGTTTTTAGCCAGTGAGCTACATAATTACCCAGTCGGTTGTGCTGAAGAGGATTTTGCCCGCAGTAACAGCACCAGCCAATTCGGCCCAGAAGTGGTGGTCGTGCTAGTCGCGCTGGTCATGCCGCCAGATCAGTGGGCCGTGCGACGCCATCGCATTCACATGTTCCCTCATGGTTACACCACCCGCGTTGAATTCCTTTGATATCCTTCGGCGTGAGCATCCTGAAGAACTAACTCACTGTCCCGCGGCTTTGACGCACATTCTAACATAGGCTGCCATCACCATGATATGAAAACAAACGTCGCCCGCAGATGCTCCCGACTAGATTCGTACTTCGTACATTCGAAATTCGTCGTCTTTGCAGACCGAGAAGAGAGATTACCGTTATGCGCATGCGTGCCAGCTGGCTGCGCCCGCGGGGAACTCTGGCCACGGCCGCAACTGCCGCCATCTAGCGCAGAGCAGAGTTTTTTTCCCGCTATTATGCGCATAGCCGGCCCGTCTTTGCCGGCCCTGCACAAACGGGCCGCCAAATATTGCAGGGCCGCCTACGGAGCCACCTATATAGCCATTCGGACCATTAAAGAGGGGAGGGGCCCACTCCAGTCGTGACGTTGTACACGGCTATTTTGACGGGGCACGTCTAAGTCCTGAAAACTTTGAACGTGACGTTCAAAGTTTTCAGGACTATGGCCGTCACGTTTGACGGCCCCAGATTAAGAGTGTACCCTCAGCTCATTGCGTCAGCTGCTTCTGGACTTTAGGTGAAACAAAGTATAGATGAGATAAACTAAACCAAGCGACATTGTTTTTTTTTTTAATAACGGAATTTAAATAGGTTTACTAAAAATGCGTTTATGTAAATGGTTTTGGTAGAAATCTTTATTATTAAGAAACAAAAACAATAGCGACAATAAAAACAAATTACTCACGCAGATTTCGTAATGTTTAATGAAAACCAAAATTTGAAAAGCTTGCAACTTATTGATTCTTTGTTCAGAATGATCATTTTTCTTTACTATTTGATTTTGCGAATTTTCATTTAACTTAGTAATCATGAAAATTCCCGAAATGATTATCTCAAAACCCACAACTTACCCGTCGGGATTAGACACGAGGTCTTCGCAGCCGTTGTCAGAAATTCCTTTTAGATGAATCCCTTCCAAGAAAGAAAAACCGTACACGATATAAATCAGTATGCCACATTCCAATCACGTTGATGGTATTGTCGAAAACTTTGCCGCCGTAGCGTTTCTGCCGCGTTTTATAGAATTTTATTTCTAATAAATTAAAGCACATTTGATACAACAAAAACCTAAAAACAAAAAAGTAGTCTATTGTTTAGTCAAGTAAACTACTGTCACGGCAAACCAGGGAAGATGCATGGCCTGCCTTGCCACCTAACCAAAAAAAGACAGTCATAGATTTATAACTGGAATGAATAATTATATTTCTACATCCGCAGTTGATTATTTCAACGTAAAGCGTGACATAAATTCACAATGTTTCAGACATTCACATTTTCGGGGGCACAAGAATTCGCGAAGGAGGGGGAATTTAACATCCAACTTCTAAAATTTTTGATACCAGACGAGTAGCGGGTTGTGCGTCGATGGAAAATCAGCATGAAAAAACCACACCACGCACGTTCGTCGAAATTATAATTGTACTTGACGTCATCACAAATGTACAGGAATGTTTGGTTTCTAAAACAATTAAAAACAGTTAAGAAAAGCACAAAGCTAGCACCTCACCAACTGCTCTTTTTATTCGCATGTTATCGTCTTTGCGTTGTGTCGTTTTAATTAAAACCCCATTTCTGTAATAAGCAGTTTCCGTTTCATAAGCAACGACTTACCAACGAGCTCGTTTTCCACTTGGTCATTGTCGTCGTCAGTATCGCGGCAAAGAAGTTCCTTCGAAAGTGAGTCTACGACAGGCATCATCATGGCTGTGATGGCTACGTTGTTGATCCACATGGACAGGAACATGGAAATGGCCATCAGACCGAAAACGAGCCTGCAGATTTGGAATATTTACACGAATGATACCTGCTAAGCAATGCTACAGATTCATTTCACTATCACTGCAAACACCTCCGCTGGAGGAGTTTACTAAATATTTATTAGTGGCAAACGTTCGCATAATAAACACATCCAATCAGCAATAAAAGGCTGTACAGAAAATGCTCCTTACATTAAATAGAAATACTCATGAGAGAAAAAAAAACAGGCGAGCACGCAACAGCTAAATATGCCACGAACAAAAAGGAAGAAAAATAATATGCCTGTATTTGGCAGAGACTGAGAGTCTTAGAGAAACACTATGCATATGTGACCATCTTTTTGGACGCAAACTTAATATACGTGCTCCAAATGTGCTACAAAGTGGCAGCAATTGCTTCTATGTTCCCTTTCCTTCTTTCTACACGTTACCAAAGGCAGTCCCCCAGAGCTTCCATTTTGGATGATGGTGGCACCGTCTTCGTAAGATGTCTTTTTCAATGTTGGTGTCTCCCGCGTAGCACATAACAGTCCAAATAGGCAGTTGGATGAACCGCACTACGATCGAATGCGGATAAATGCTGGCATGCCGCCGAAAAAACAAAATCGGCGTTGTTTGGATTCAAGTTCAGTTTCTCCTCATTACCGTTGAAGTATGCTCACCAGTGTAAAACCTGCTTTGTCATTTATACGATTTATATGTGCCTTGTGGATGTACCAAAACAAAATGTGAAATGTAACGTATATTCACATCCAATATTACACATACATTTCGGGCTCACGAAAACAGCATTCTGCGAAGCAAATTGTATTTCTGAACTGCCAGTTTTATTGTCACCCAATAATAGTGCTTTCTGCCTTTTTATGCACATTGTGTTTACTTTTACTTCTTTACTTTCAACAGTTGCTTATAATTTAAAACCTGACTTCATTATTTAAAAAAAACAATTAGGGCCGCCGACGAGGTCTGTGTTTTTATATATTTAGAACTTGCTTTTACCTTCACTTGATAGGAAATTGTCCTCGTTTCTACGAAATACGCATGAGAATCCCTGATTTTCTACGGCGACAGTGGTTGCTAGAGAGTTTTTGCAATAAATCTGTTGTGTGTAGAGTGCACGACGTGGCTTTCTGAATGCTTCGAAAAACGCTTCTCGCTAAATTCACCGTCGAATTACAGTGCTACGTGAGCCAGGGACTTCACACGAACTATTTCTCCGTTAAACATGGCGGAAATACTTTCCCGATAAATTTAGCGTGGCGTCATATTACGTGAAATAACGAAGACCGTTTCACCGCTTTGGTTAGCGAAAATTTTATGGCGTCACTTGAAAAGGTGACGCCATAACTAAAGGTGGCGTTAAGCGTTTTTCTGCTTTATTTAGCGGGTCTAGTTTATCCGCTAAATTTAGCGAGGAAGTTGTAACATCCCAGTCGTATGACGTATGTGTCACGTGACGATCTGTCATGTGGCGCAACAATTTTCCCTCTTAACTTAAATCTAAGGGGAGCGTTTCCCCTATACATTCGGAGGAAATTGTGGCTTTAAGTGATAACGTAATCTTTTTAGCTCTGCAAACTTTTAAATGGTGGCGGAAAATGACTGTGCGTAATCTGTGTGCAGCAAGGCGTGCTGCGCCTGAGATGTCGCCTCGGTTCACTGGCGGAACAAGTCAAGGAACAGGCAATTTTTTTTTGTTCTCAATAGCGAGCATGTGCTTCTTTATTTTTATTTTTTTACAAGAAACTTTGGTTAGGACGTGTTAAGGCAAGTTTAATTCCTAATTACTTTTCAGCGCGGCTTTTCCAAAAGAGGCATTCTCGGAGCTGTAAGGCCTCGTCAGGGCGTGTACGCATCTGTCCAATGTGGATGATATAAGGCCTTTTATCAAACGGCAAAACACCATTTCCCTGTTTACTTTTCTCGGTGTCTTGCCTCGGCTTCGTCCTACACAGATTCCTTGAAAATTTTCCAAGACCCTTGACACAGACATTTGTAAGACCATAAAAATTAGGTAATTTGAATGATCTTTCTAGTTCTTAAACATGTCCACAGATTTGAGATCTGATTTTTGTAATACTGGGGCGTGTTTAACCCGCAAATGTGCCCTTGGTGATTACTTTAGTCAACCAAAGTGTGGGTAACTATTCAAGTTATAATAACCCAAGTAACACACTTAGTCGGCCCAGTCTTGGCCCGAATTCGCGCGAGCTAGAGCCAACTTGGTTCAAGCCTGGCCCAAGCTTGTGCCAAATAGGCCCTAGTATGAGCCGGGAAGTGGGCTGCTAGGGAATAGTCACCACTCTCGCAGCGCACCTTCAACCAAACAGGTCACCTCGTTGTGGCAGAGTTAAACTCCGTCAAATGATTCTGGTGCGACGGTTTCGGAAGTAGCCCTTGGTTTTTTTTTCTTTTATTACACAGAATATTCATTTCTATATAGAACGTACGCAATAATTGCAATCATACCGTAATTCTGCAAAAAACATCTCCGGACTTGGCGAGGAGTTTTCTTCGGCGGACACCAAATATTATTATATATACTGTTGACACAAACATATTTTTATGAAGCAAGCTAAAACTACTTGAGCATGAAACCAATGTATTGTTTCAAAATATATCGTTGTGGCTCAGACTAAGCAAACTTTAATTTAAAAAAAAGGATACTCTTTTCAACAACGGAATAAATTCATTCAACATGAAATCTAAATTCTATTTCAAAATCAAAATTACTGAACGTGTGATATCACGTATGTTCCTAGACGTTCAGTTTCATGAACATAAAAACTGGTTCGTTTCATGTGGACAGACTACTAGAAGAAAGATATCTCGATATTTTGGAGTTAACGGTAGACTGAAACATGCATTGCCCCTTTGAGCAAACATTGAGGAATAATATTAAAGAATAATATTGACCCAGTGGGAAAATATTATAGCTTAAGGTTATACCTTGATGTATTATCTGAAAGTTAAACCTTAAGGTTGTATGGTGAATTACATGTCCATTGGACAAATAATATACCTTTCTTAATTCACGTCTTCACTTCTGTTCTTGTATGTGGAACCACTACCAAAACAGATCAAATCCCTGCACATACTCCAGAAAGGGAATTCTTTTCAATCGATTACGCACCGTACCTTAGTGACTATGCTCCCCACTTTGGGAAATATTAATATTATTAATCTTTTATTTTTTTTCTCATTACAAAACGACAAAAAGCTGGAAAAGAGGGAAGAAAGCTACTACCGCAGCTTGACGAGACCCTAGTTCCCATAGACACATTGGCGGGAAAACAGAGTAAAATAAAAATACACTAAACCGAAAAATCAAATATACACCAGCACACCACTCCACTCATTATATTTGTTTTTGAATATATTTAACTAAAAGACATATGCCGCTCAGATAGAAGCAATTTTACAACACATGCGTGGTGACAATACACGGTATCATTTAGAAAGTGAGATTGTAGTAGTATGTTCGCTAGCATTCGATTTGACTTTCCAAATATACACACATTATTTCCTTCAGATTCATTTAGTAAAGATGGTAACGCATATTTTAATAATGTAAAACCATAACTAGTGCAGGGTGTTAAAACATTCCAGGTCTCGCCTTGGCGAGTAACGTATTTATGATATAATTTAGTTAAACATGACAGTGTAGAAATGAAAAAAGTATTGTCGTGCTTTAAGGCTAAATTTAAAGTTACCAACAACCGAAACTTGTGCAGCTGTTGAATAGGGATTACATCGTAAAAGGATGCAAAAAAGAAACACTTCAAACCATTCGAATAGCCCTCTTTTGGGTTAGTGGTAGTCTTGTCAAGTTATATTTTGTTGTTTGGCCCCTAACTAAAAAACAACATGCAAAGTGAGTGTAAACCAAAGAGTAGTATAAAAGTAATTTTACACTTGTTGGAAAGACATAACGGTTTTTACAAAGGAGACCAGTAGATTTACTAGCTTGCGTATGGACATATTCAACGTGCAAATACCGGATTTAACCATTGCAAATGTTTATAGAAATTTAGGGCAGGTTATTTTTATTCATACCGAACTCAAGCCAGCTGGTTTTTTTTTTTCAAGAGGGATTTTGCAAAACATCGCGCATACAATTTTCAGTACAAGGACTACAAAATGAAAAAATACGCGCTAACTATGGCACAGAAAAACTAGATTTTCAAATACCCCACCTTCTTAATAACCACCCTGGTATCGTGACCCTTGTCGAAGGATGTGTCCGTGCAAGCTCTAAAGAGGAATATAAATGCCTACATTTTGTATTTTTACAAGTGACAAATTGGATTGTTTAGTTGTTGCTATTGTTGATGTTGTTTTGTTGTTGTTGTTTGGTGTGCGCGGTTACCTTTTTTGCACATTAGGAAAAAATGCATTTTATATATTTTCTTTATGGGTCAATATTAGTCTTGCAGTGTACTCTGTCAATATTTTTTTTGCTAGGTTCTTGCCTAGTGCCACTTTCTGTGCCGTTTTGATGAGTTTGAAAAAGACGATCTATGCTCTTTTGTCGCTTAATTGGTAACTGTCTAATCTTGATTTTCTTTGTTTCGGAATTTTTTGCCGCATTCTTAGTGCGTGGGATGTGATTCTTTTTTTTATTGCTTTGTTCCAGTCACGTGTTTTTATTTTTATCTGTTAAACATACTTTTTGTGTGGGATTGCTGAATGATGTGACCGGGAAAGGGTGCGGGCGATTGAGACTATCGCTTCATCGGATGTGCATATTTCTTTTGTGATAGCCACCCAGACAAATGCACCACCCGTTCGTTGGTTGTCTGAATAAAGTGACTTTTATTTCACTGCATCTTTACTAACGCAATGTAAACTAAATGAAAAATTACCATAATTCATTTACCGTCAAAGCGAAATTATTTTGGCACGTGATTTCGTGCTTCGTCCATCAAGGCTACGCGGCTTTGTTCCAGCCATAGGCTTTTCAAAACAAATTTCAGTCACTCATTATCTGCTATGGGCGTTCGTATTTTCTTAATTAAGTAATCTAATTTGTCCATACGAATTGCAAAAAACTTTTTGGGCAATATTTTCACAGTCGTTCATCACATGACAGCAGGACAGAAAAAGATACTTGTTTAAAACTCTAAGTTTTATATCATTAATACCGATCTCTATCGCAATATTAAAAAGTTACTCCGGAGCGAATATTTCAAAACGTAGGCATACGAAATTCTATAGTTACCTAGAGTTGACGTTTGATACTAACAGTGTAGTAGTACTGTGACATAACTTGATAGCTTAAAAAAAAAATATATATATATATATATATTATTTCTTTTGCTTTTTACTACAAGAATAAAATTGGCAGGTTCGCCTAGGTTTTATAATTATCTTATAATTATAAAATATCTTTCCTTCAGAAATAACCAAATGCTTTTAGGAACTGTACCGCAAAACTAGGAAAACTAGCTTGCTGCTATACCGGATCCGGTTTTATGGCGAATGCCAAGCAATCCAACTGAAACCATTTCGGGTTTGCGCTTTCACACTACGCATGACGTTTTACCATGCAGAGCGTGACAGCTCGGTAAATGATTGAGATGCAAACATGTTTTCACTGTCGTCTTTTGCCTTAGTTTGCCGCAATTGGCTATCTCTCATGCGTTTTGAGGGAAAGTAGACGCTGCAGATCTCCTAGAGTCTGCGGTTGAATAAATAAAAAATTGAAAGAACTCACATTTTCACTCCGGCTCCGAGAAAGCACAAAGCGCTCAGGGCAATCCGCTGGTGTAGACAGGAGTGCTCGATTGCGATGGCCATGATCAAGGTTCCCAGAAAAATTATACTCGTCTCCTGCAAGCGTAATGCGGGATGCAACCACAGGCTTACCGTTCACCCTATATAGGAATATTGCCGCGCGCGCAGCTGGCCAAGCAGGCAGCGCGCGCGTAGCCTAACGGTTATCGTACCTGCCTCCCACGCGAAAAGCCAGTGTTCGATTCCTGGGAGCGACGTGTCTTTTGTTTATCCCTCGATTGTAGTGTTCTGGCAAATTCTAGAATCCTGGTGATTGTTCGAGGCGCGAATGTTCTACGTGTCGAAATTTCCTGCGCCGATTATTCCAGAAGCTCACGTGTGTACATAAGGGGCTTCGCGCAGCGAGCCACAGTCAGTTTCGCCCCAGCGTTCGACTGTGCTCTTTCGCCGACTTCGACGCCCGCGACGCTCTACTGTTATCTTTTGTTTCCTTCTTTATTTTTGGGCACAAGTTCGCCCGATTAAACGTTTAATTTACTCAGTTATTCACCGCCTCATCACTTGTCATCCGTGACATTTTGGTGGAGGTGCGGGGTACCGCATGCCCCTGCCGCGTACCCCTCCAAGGGCCCGCAGTGCAAGTCCAACGCCAAGCCCACGAAGACCCAACGAAGACCAGACCGAGCTCCGATCAAGTCGCCGGAACCTTGGCCTACCCCCAGAGTTAGGACCCTTGCCACCTAGGACCAGGGAAACAAGGACGACGACGATGGCCAACCAGTCGGAGACCCCGGCCGCTTCTGCCGTCGTATACCTGCCCGTCGCACCCCAGACTCCGATGCCTTTCCACGGGGAGATTTACGAGGACGTTGAAGATTGGCTTCAACTTTACGAACGAGTGACCCGCCATAACCGATGGACACCGGAGCAGTGCCTTCAGAAAGTCTACTTCGCTCTGGAAGGCACGGCACGCACCTGGTTTGAGAACCACGAAGCGTCAATTTCGTCGTGGGAAGAATTGGAGGCCGAGCTGCGACGCACCTTTGCCAACCAGCACCGACGACAGCGTGCCGACGAACTCCTGCGAGCGAGAACCCAAGCACAGACCGAGAGCGTCACAAGCTTCGTCGAAGACGTTCTCCACCTGATGAATCGCGCCGACCCAAACGCTTCCGAAGAGAAAAAGCTGCGGGTCTTGATGCGCGGCGTAAAAGAAAACATCTTCAAAGGCCTTGTTCGGAGCCCGCCTACCACCGTCGAAGGCTTCGTCACGGAGGCCACTAATATCGAACGTGCCCTTCAAGCTCGTGCCGCCCACTATCACCGAGGTCCTGGCGTCGCTGCCTTTTCGTCTTCTGGCTGGAACAACACGGACATCCGCGAGATAGTCCGGGACATCGTCCGTGAAGAGCTGAAGAAGCTGCTACCGGCCGCCGAACGTCCAGCTTCACTCTCGATCGCCGAGATTGTTCGAGAAGAGGTCCAGCAAGCGCTCCAGCCAGACGTTCTCGCCGACGCCACACCGGAACCACCAGCTGTGACCTACGCCGCAGTTGTTCGTCGTCCGCAGCCTCCTGTCACCCGGCAGTACCCAGCTGCGCGCGCGGCAATATCAGATTCAGCTTACTGGTCTAAATGTTTACACAAAGAACCATCAGTTTCTTGTTTTTCAATATCTGCATTGGAAATTATCTTAACTCCGTGAGCATTAGTATACAGAATTTTTCGGGCCGAAGAAGACAGCGTCATTTAGCCCTCGGACATTGTTGGGTAGGTTGCATCGAGTTCACTGATAAAGCGCGCGTGGTCAACATTTTTTTTAATTATTATTTTTATGATGAGCACTGGTTCGAGGGGACAGAACAAACGACATGACGAGAGAAGTTTTTGAAAAAGTGGCGTTGTGTTGTCTCGCCTTTCCTAGCTTTCTGGAGTTAAAATTTATATTGTAATGCATATCGGTTGCGTTCTTGCTTTGGCTTTTACGTTCCGTTTTCAGCTGCAGAGATCAAGGGGGCTATGTTCGGCAGATGTTTTGTTTCTCCTAAAAGAAACGGAAGTGACGGAACTGACGATATCGCGTCTGATTGGCTGGAGGCTCAAATGACAAAAAAGGGAATTTTTGTCATTTGAGCCTCTAACCAATCAGACGCTATATCGTCAGTTCCGTCACTTCCGTTTCTTTTAGGAGAAACGAAACATTTGTCGAACATAGCCCCCAATTATCAGACAGGTTGTTTTTAGCTTGGGAACCGAAGCTATCGTCGTTATTCAAGTTTCCGTTCAGACCCGTCGCCGCTCCATGGTGGTACACTTGGTTTCACCTCGCAGTCTGGTACGCATGCAGCCAGCAATGTTCGCCGATCCAGTGTTCCCCGAATGGAACGTGGTTTCACGCTTCGCCTGGTGCTCCGCCTAACCGGAGGGCCACGTGACACGCCCTGGGCTATGGAGTTACTCCGGTGCCCAGTATCGTACAGTCTCCGACAATATAAAAGACCCATTTGATGATGCAGTGTCGGGCGACTGTGCGGAATTCGCATAGGCCAGTCCATATATATATCACTTGGAATGGAAAGTGAATGGCAATTTCTTCTACTGTGTGTCTAAACACAGCGCGCCTCTGGGCAACGTATACGCTCAGCACTATGCCAGACTTGAACGGTACTCATCACAAGTAATCAATTTCTGTTTAATCGATTACTTTTCGGACTACTTTTGTAATCATTTTATTACCTCTACAACGCAGTAATAACAACAAAAAAATGAATTACTTTTAAAACTAATAAAATTACTTATACTCGTTGTTGTTTTTTCTCCCCTTCCTAAATGCGACCTCTGTTTCCACAACCTTCCTGCCAGAGAATCAACGGACGAATTGTCCAACAAGGGGACGGTCGAACAAAAGTGGTGGATTTTTAAGATGAGAAGTTTGTAATCCGGTGTTTCTAAATCAATATTAGTACGGGAAACCTGTTTTTAAACCGGCAGAAAGATACGCGTTCATGAAAATCTAAAATAATCGGGAAAGTAAGTCACTTTTTTCGATAAACGGCCACTAACTTTTCCTCTCAAGTAATCAATTATTATAATTTATACTTTAGTAACCAAGAAAATAGCAACTGTAATCGACTATTTTGTTTGTTTTTGTAATGTCTGCAAGACCGTCATTACTGCATAAACGGCCCCGGCGACTGGTTCTTTCCTATCGTGGGGGGCTGCACGTTGCGGTACATCGCAAGGTGAAACGAAGTGGGGTACTTTGTGATAAATTATTCGGTTCGAAAATAGACAGTATGTACGCATGAAGTGTGTCCTCGTAGTCAATTAAAACTTGTTGTTGGCTTAGTTGGTTCAGGATGCAGTCTAGAGGTTTTTGCGCGACACAAGGGACAATACACAAGCAAGTAGACACGGACAACCACAACTTTCAACTCAGTTGAAAGTTGCGCGTGTCCGTGTCTACTCGCTTGTGTATTGTCCCTTGTGTCGCGCAAAAACCTCTAGACTGTGTCCTCGTAGCACAGCTTTAATAGAAAACGTAATTTTTTTTTTTTTTTGTTAACAGGTCGTGCTTGTTTTGAAGTCATAAAGTTCTGAGCTGAACTTTTCGAGGATTTTTTACAACAGATATCGAATAATAACTTCTGATTTCTATAGTGTTATTATTAACGACATTTTCAGCATAAATTCGGTATGACCCGGTTTAAAAATGCGAAATACTCATTATTAATTTACTTCGTTTTTTTGTGTTATGCTAATAAATAATTACGGACCCAAACGGGGGTCTAGAGAGGTATAAGATACCTAATGCCGAGCACCTTTCCAATAGATAAGAAAGAAGAAAAAAGAAAAGGGGAGGAGAGGGCCTCTCCAAAATGAACAATGTGTTTTAAATATCACACACATGCATCTGCACAGTGCAGATTGGAAAAAAATATGAATATATTTACTTTAAAAGACGTTGTGTTGTGTTCGTCCATTTCTGTGTTCGTGAGTCTCGGGTTTTTATTGCCATAAAAATACGTATCCCGCTAAAATCAAATATTTAGCGGGATGACAGTATTCACAGCGTAACCATCTGCACTCTATACAATTTGATAATTATCGCTTTACAGACACGTCCTGACGTCCCCTGCCGTCGATTGATGTAGTAATACATAAGAGTAATGTCTTTGTTTTAAACGCACACTTTTAAAAAGGTGTTCTCAGTCGGCATTAATACACCACATATATGCGCTTCAGTATATATATATATATATATATATATATATATATATATATATATATATATATATATATATATATATATATATATATATATATATATATATATATATATATATATATAAACTTGTCGGGATGCTCGCACATATATACAAACACGTGTGCTTGTCTTCCTGAGTGTATGGTGTGAGAGTGGTTTTCCCTGCGCTGTCACCGTCAAATATACAAACACATATAGGCGAACTCAACAATCTATTATTTCCCAATTAGTTTGTTAGGAACATTTCTCGTTACATTTAGGAAGAAAACTTCTCTGCTAAATTTAGCAATGAATTTGTTCAGCGATCTCTCATAGCGGCCCTATTTGTCAAAAAGGTCAAAACCAGTCCAATTTAAAGCGCATTCTACTTTTAAAAATGAGATAGAACAAAACCAAAACCAGGAAAGGGAGTCAGATTGGTGACCTTTAAATGTCGGAAAAATGATTAATTACTACTGCGGTCGCTCTGTGCTTTATAACTTCGGAGAAAACAGTTCGCCGAATCTGCGGATTTCACCTATGCTACGCAGTCATGTCAGGATGATTTGAAAACTGCCCACTCTTCATAAACGGAAAATATTTTCAGAGCGAAACTCATCCATCAGACAATTGGGCACATCAAGTGTGCAGGAAGAAACGAATAGTTATGTGATATGATGCAGTCATCAGGTGACGTAACCCAGGTACGTAGCCAGGATTTTGTTTCGGGGGGGGGGGGGGGCGCCCTTGACAAAGTGGTGCATGGGGGGAAGGGGGAGAGGGGGTCCCAGCAAAACGGAAGATTCCAGGGGGGGGGGGCGGACCCCATGTCCCCCCCCCCTGGCTACGTGCCTGATCGTAACCATTTGTTTTTCCCTGCACAGTTAATGTGAGGAATGATGAAAACGTTAAAACGTGTGAAAACGCAGTTCTAAAGGCTTACACTTTCGACTACGCCTTTTCAGCAACCTTATTTCTACCTAATACACGCTTCTTAGTTGTTAAATAAGGTTATATTGCGTTGAACACCCTTCACTTTCAAAAAGCGTAAAAAGGGTGTGAAAAGGAGTACTACGCAGAAATGAGGTCAAAACCATTCATAAGAACTTTCGCCGCATTCGCATTTGTTTTAGTGACTATCTCAAATAAATCAGGCTTTATGTTTTCTTACATATATATATATATATATATATATATATATATATATATATATATATATATATATATATATATATATATATATATATATATATATATATACTTATTAAACTTAAATATACCGGGTGCACGGTGAAAAACTAAGCTTAGCATAGCTTTAGAAAAATGCCGTGAAAGCTACATTAATCCGGTTTGTGCAGGTAAGTTATACGGCCAATGCACAACTCAGACTGCGAAAACGCAGTCTGCGTTGTGCATTAAGCAATGCAAAACGTGACACTTGCATGGCAAAACGTCATGTCACAACTCAGACTGCGTATCTTGGTCTAAACATATGTTTCGGCATCGTCATTCGCTGAGCCGCCTCCGTAAGTTGCGGAGATTGGCTCTCCGAGTGTTGTGCGGGAACGTATGCGCACCGGCTTTTCTTTGAGTACAGAACAAAGCAACATACGTGTAATATTTCTAATTGCGGAGGCAGTGCCCCTGCGAATGAGTATCTTTAAATTGTCGAGAATGTAAGATGATGGAGGGTCATGATTCCTTTCTCGGGAGTGATTAATATCGTCTGTTACTGCTGTTTCTGTTGCGTAAAAACTGTATGTGGCGCTTGTTGTTTGTAAACTTAGTGCTCACAAAATATATTCATAGGGTGCTACTAAGGTCTCCAGCATCCTATTTTTTGGCCGTTGATCAGCATCCTAATTGTGTTGGTACAACACTCTCGGTGTGTTAGCCCTGGGACGAGCTGAAGTTGCAACTTAAAGGGTGTAAAAAAGATATTTAGTGTGTAATTACAACAAATACGTGTGTAATATATGCCAAGTTGTTTCAGCTTAATATCATACAGGAATGTCGTGAAACTGAATGGAGAGCGTGTTGACGAAACTGCTTTAACTTTCACAAATTAATAAACATATATAATACTGGACGACAGGCCCTATTGCTAGTAAGGTCTTTTTGTGGGTTTATGTCTTGTGCTTAAAAGTTTTACTTATTATGCGTTTTTACTCTCTATTTGTAGCCGATTTTGTAAAGTATATATTGAAACCCAAATAAACTGAAAATTGGAAAGTATAACTGACATTATTATTTAAAATACAATGATTGCAAGTTAGTCTGCAGAAGATCCAAGTTCCGCCACTCGGCCGCGCGACGCAACGCAAGGATATTCCCGAGATACGAAAAGGGATGCATTACTCGGCCGCCGAAATATGCATAGCGGGCTGCGGAGAAAAGTTCACTGGAGAAAAGCACATCGCTTTTCTCCGGTAAGCTTTTTTGTGTGCGTTCTAATTTTTGTTTTTGCAGGAGGGAGCGGGGCTTTGACGTAATTCTGAAGTGCTTATGACAACATAAATTATGAATGTTTGTGTTGCCAATGCCCTTTAATGTTCCCTTCGACGTGTGTTGAACCTGTGGTGAATCCCAATCAAAATGCCCACTGCCTCTTTACTTTCTTTATGTTACGAGAAATTTTGCAGTACGTTGCTTTATGGTTCGGAGCATTTGGCATTAATAGAAATGCTGAAATAAAATTATATTTCTTTTAAAATGGGAGTTTCAGTACAACGCAGCTGCCGGCAGTCTTTTTTTTCTTTCAGAAGAATAGAATTATGCATTTCCGTCACATGTGCAGGGATGATAAATTGGAAACTGTAAAAGCGACAGTTCTGCACAAGGCTGGGTTAACTGAGGCTGAAACTCATTGTTGCTATGAACCAAAGTTTGTCTAACTGTACTTTGCTCGAGCGTCACAGGTAATACGTGTACAGTACATACATCTACTTGTCACCAGATAAGCAAAGAATTGTTTATCATTACATGTTACATGTAAGCAAGCATGCGATCTGGCTTAAGTCACACATAATTGATACCTGGGACAGCTTACGAGATATTAAACATGACACAATACCTATGAACAGATGCTATTTAGATTTTATTGGCACAACTAGTTAAATACGATACACTCTCACACATTCTTCCTGTTTTGTCTTGTCTAGCTTAACGCTGAACAGTGGTGGTTGGCAGAATAAAGAAATAGTAACATTGTGCTTTCAGCGCCTGGTACTGGTTGTTGTTGGCTTATTTAATAGCTAGAGAAATCGCACTGCCTTGGGATGTAATGATTTAAAATCGATTTCAGCCTGAAATGCAAGAAATTAGCATTGGTAATTGATTTTTTCAAAAATAATTTAATAAATTTACTTGTTACTTTACGAACTACTCTTGCGTAACGTTATTCCAATCATCATCAAGAGATCGTTAGACAAACATTGAAGGTTGCCCACTCCCCCATTGTGCAATTTATTGTTGCAGTTATATGTTTAAAAAAAACGATACTACTTGCAAAAAATAGACAACTTTAATTTGACGTCCCTAGTTTTCCGCCTTTTTAATAATATTTGGGCACGTTTCCAAAGGTTTTGGTAAAAGAACGGTTGCAAGGGTGGTCGCAAATATCAAAGCTGTTCGGAATGCCATACGCCCGTGCCCGCGCCTTACCAATATGATTACTAACCAAAATTCATCAAAACAAAATGGTCAGCGACGTAATAAACTGTAAGGAAGTAATGTTACTGCTTTATTAGCACCCATGCATGTCTGTGATCTCCAAAGAGGCTGAAGGGCGTAAGTATAGTATCTATGTATCTTATTTCCTGACCATGGCGCTTTTTATGCAATTCAACTCAGTCACCTCCAAAATATAGCGCAGGCCCATAGACAACACACTCTATAAAAAGTCTAGAGGGTCTCTCTACCCGCAAAATAATTTAAAGAGCCTGAGGCTTCGATATTACGATAAAGCTCCCGGCGATTGAAAACATTAAATATATGTTTAGAGATAAAAAAATATCTACGATGTGACATTTAACATACTGACACGTCATAATCAATCACATTGTGAAGTGTTTTTTTAAGTTCTAAGCATAGTGTAATTAGCCTTGTCATTTGCCGAACTAAATCTGTAGTTTACACCGATTGGCTCTCTTTGGTGCTTTGCGAAAAAGTAGGCACTCCTGATTGTTCAGAGTGCAGGGAGCGGTAATACACACTGGATAGCGTAATACGATAATTTCTAACAATTCAATGTGCGGCGCGTACATGTGCACTAGTAGTGGCACCGGCTTTTTTTTAGTACTTGACTAAAGATAACATTGCGTCGCACGAAAAGAGCAGGCAAGCACAAAAATAGCACAGTTTCTTCTCTGACCGTTTCTAGCGCGCACATCTATTTTCCTTACAATGATCAGTTATTTCGTATTCTTCAGTTTTTACGCTTTTCAAGTCGCTTCTCATATAGCTTGAATCGTCACATAATACTCATTATCTTCTTTTTTATAAAAGTAACGATTAATATTGTGATTTGATACAAATATCTTGTAACTAAACTATATTACAAATTCCTGCCGCGAAACTGTGAGGTCGCAATTTCCAATTGTGTCTTTGTATGAATAATTACAAACAGACTACTTCCAAGGTTTCATTTCTTTCACTGCGTTCAGGGCGACCCTTCAAGCTTTCAGGTGCGTATTCAGTGCCCGAAGAAAGACGCAACTATATAGCACGGCGTTGCGTGGCGAACCTGTCCAAAACGTCTAGCTAAATAATTCACAATAGAGCGTGTCATAATGCGGCACTTTGATACTGTAACGTCAAGGTAAGCAGCGAAAAGAACTCCGGAAAGCCATCAAATCCCCACTCATGGGGGTGGCTCCTCATTTGCCACGTATCAGTAAGCCACTCTGGCCTACTCAATAAAACACAGTTTTCTTACGGCTGCAGCAGGTCGGCTATATTGGTTGCTTTTCTTCATGATGTAAAATATTCCTTCTTGTGGGGTTGTGTTACGTTGTTTATGCTGCTACCACCCGCAGATGCAGGGAATAGGAATTAAAAAACGCGCACTCTGCATCATTTTTTTTTCATGTTTTATATTTCATATTTAACCAAAACAAATCAATTTTTTTATGTTTCGTGCTAGTTTTGAGCAACCAATCCAACTACGTGGTGTTGTTTTAACTCCCCTATTACAACAGAGTTTGGTAAAGACAATTGAGCTGCTTCCGTGACTTAAGTAGCCGGCAATATATTACTACTTAAATAACCGAATGGCGCGCAGTTAACTATGAGAAGCACTGTATACTTGAGAATATGTAATAAATTACCAGCCAATTTATATGAAAAAAGGCTCTGTCGTAGTCAAAGTACAGAACGTATATATTCAACCCTCATTTCTTTCGTTTAATTCAACCACCCAAAACAGCAAATAATGTCACAGGACGGGTGCCCATTGCACAGATGTACCGTTTGAGGGGAAGGGACACTAGAGTATCTTGGTATTGCATACAAGAGCAAACGCAAACAGTATAATTTTGAGTTAGCGTTGAATGCTACACACCGTGCATTATCTTTACACTTTTCTAAAAGCTCTGTTGTTCCCTGTGAACAGACCACGAGTAACGGCCATTTTGAAGATGGCTCTGCTCGACTCACGTTCATGTAAAGCTGGCAGGTCTTCTTGGTGGTGAGTACGCCCAGCATGGGAAACAGCACGATGGGGATGAGGGACGTAGCCCCGAGAGGGATCGGCTCTGTGATCCAGTAGAGGGCAATCACGGCCACCACGTAGGCGCACCGGAATTTCTGCAGACGTTCGATGATACTGTGCATTAAAGTCGGACTGTACCGAAGTCCGGTATGCACGTTCCACATTGAGAAATCTAGAGTGTATATTTTCACGCAGGACAATAGGGAGAGTCCATCGCTGCAATCCGCGAGGGAGAATGACGAAGCTGAAATTATAGTTACACCTAAATAAGCAGTCTGCAATGTGGCACTGAGCCTGGTGAAACGTCATGAGCAGTGCCACAAAGGAGACGTTTTGGTTCTTGTTTGTTTTTTAAGTCTAATTATATTTACTGTTTCGTCATCCGCCCAGCTCTCCGCAGACTGCAGCGATCAGTTTTCCCAAGCGGTTTGCGGGAGGGAAGACGTTCCAGCTTTCTTCGTGTGCTCGACCTTTATTATAGAACAACCTTGGCGCACTTCTGAAATGCTCCTGCGTTCAGATTTCTACCCGTAACATAACGCGTAGTCTGGGAGAAAGGCAGTTTGTTAACGCAAAGTTTGGTGGAATTGACTTAATACAGTTTCCCAAAGACACTGCTTAAATTTAAAGTTCTAGATTCAGATCACGTTTTGTTTGATCCTTTGAATTGTTTTTGCAGCTTTGCAGTGAGCAGAGCAATGTGATGAGGACTGGGATGGATAAACGAAAACATTCGAAGAAAGAGTTGTCGCGGAGAACGAGGAATTTAGGACTATAAGACAAGTGCTCTTTGTCGTGCAGTGCACAATTATAATACGATAATTAATGGTATCTCATTCACGCACCAAAAAAATTACGAAAACGATGTCTAATATTTTTCAAACAAAAAGCTATATAAGAAGAAATGAAACTTCGAAAAGAAGGAAACAAGGACAAGAAGAAGACAGACACAAGAACAAAGCTGCGCTTGTTGTGTTTTGTTTGGACTTGTTCGTATGTCTGTTTTGTTGTTTTGCGCTGTTTCATTTATTTTATCCATGCACCAACACGCCCCACTATACAAACCCTGGGATGCCAGATACCTTCAAGGAGTCAGAATGTCTATGTATTTGGGGTGTGATGCCCTAATCAATCCAGAACTACTTCTCAGCGGAAAACTTAAATTGGCTAACTGCCTGATTATCGTGAACACACACCCCGAAAAATCGCAGTTACACAAAGCCTGCGCTCCAAACGGCGTAGCGTCAAACTGCGCCCACCTCGTGCCGGAAAGTGTATAGACATGAAGAAACTCAGAATCCTCGAGCAGCAAGGGCGTCTCAGGAGCATACACATGACCTGTCCTCACATGCATCTCAGCGCCGAGATATTGCAACGTCAGCTCCACATTAAAGCTGCTGTCAGCGCCGAAGCATCGCCAAAACAAAAAAGAACTTTTAGCTTTTTTTGTTTTGGTGAAGGAGGAGGACCAGCGAAGCTGTCTATGGTGCGAATAAAGTAATGGCCGGCCGCAAATCGGCAGCCAGAGCGGAAAGGCTGGAAAGGTTTGCGCCATCTATGAGCAACGGCGGTAACCAGACAATCAGCAAGCCGGTCGTCTGGTTGCCGCCGTCGCTAATAGATGGCGGTAGCTGTCCAGAGTTTTGTGTCGAGGTTTGTTTGCCCACGGACACGTTAGTAGGAAAACTAGCCCTTAACAGCTCCGCTGTGAAAAATGAAAAGTCGGGTCCCATGCACGGAGGCGCCGATAAATGATTGTCGTCTTGTACATACATAGCACCGAGCCAGCACTTCGGTGTATGTGTAACGGACCTCACAGTAAAGGCGATTTAACGTGTTTCACACGGTACATAGATCCGACTGGACAACGATTAAGGAAAGTTAAGGTGAGTGTTGAAATATTCTTAATACGCGTAAGTGTCTACAGTTGTCGACTACTTAAGAGACGCAGAATGTAATAAGCTACGAGCATGTTATTGTTCGTCCTCAGCTGATGAGATTGCAACGTTAGTAGACGTCAAATAAGTAATCAAGTAGCATTGTTGCTGTTGTTAGCGCGTTCTTTATTGCCCTGATATAT
>JAZHYW010037689.1:0-20930 GCA_037355805.1 Ixodes ricinus
ACGATATTTGAATGCGGTACATAGATTGGACCCGAGCATTGCGTGGGCGCTCAATTTTGGCTCGTGATAATTACTAGCACGAGAAGCATTCGGGTAGTGGCCCGTGTCCAATCGCTTGAACGACGACAATAGCCGAGCCATAACAATGTCTGGAACTCAGCGCGTGTCCTGTGCTTTGCCAACCCCAGCGCGTGGCTATGATCAACATTGGCGGCATATAATCCATTCCAGGTCACGTGGCCGCTTGTTCTGGCTGCGAGTTGAGGGGGTGAACGCTGCTCGTTTTTCTTTAATTTGTTTCTGGGACTTCTATTGCGTGGGTGAAAAACGAACGCGTGCTTCATAGGTCATCAACGTCAGGGATCCGTTCTAAGCGGTATTTGTGCTAAGTACAAAAATTGTTGCATCGCCCCTTTAAAAGCCCGTCACGCGCTTTTAGCAGAGAGGACAACACAATTATCAGACGCGCACAGCCAACACACCATTCACTGAACATCACAAACACTATACTAGCGGCGCACCACACACACCCACATGCAGACACTGCGGCCTCTATCCTAATAACAAACATCAACTGTGGAAATGCCGAAATGTTGCTCCCATCACCAAAACCACACTCGACACCCCACCAGTAACACAGACCAGGGAGCTGAAAAAAATGGGCCGCCCCCCCCCCCCCTTTTCCTGGTAAGGAACCATATGTTCGGCCGCTGATAGAGCAGCACGTGAAAAACGTGCATGGCGAGGAGTGGTAACCACGGGTACCGGACTTGGTGATTCCATAAAATGTTTACTCTCCCTCTCTCTCCCTTTCTTTACATTAGAGGGCACGTCATGAGAGGGCACGGTCGGATGAGCGCGCCGCAACTTGTTTAGCATGCGATGCGGGTGCATTACCTGAGTCAATGGATGGTTTGTCAGAAAAATGTGTGAAATGCCAAGCACACCAAACACAGACGTCAAAAAATTATACGACGCGTCGCATGGGCTCAATTGGTGGTTTGGGGCTTCAGCTTAACGACTTTTGACGTGTCGTGAGACTTTTTAAGCTCCGGTTTGTTTGGTGGTTATTTCAACGTCCCAGGATAAATTTAAGTGAAATTGTGACGTTCATTACAGCGAAGAAATAAGCTCGCCGTTAATACAAAAAGCTCGCCAGTATAAAGAAAAGTCTATTCGTAGAGGAGCAACAATAGTAGAGGAACAGTTAGCCGAATTTGGCAATGTACACGAAGCCATCTCGAATAGCAGTTTGCAAAAAAATAGTGTGGGGAGATAAAAAAAATTAACCGAAGTTTATTCTGTTGGATAATACACTATTCTTACCTAGTATTTGAACCAAGGCATACATGTTATTAAAATTCGGTGACTTAGTATTTTTTAGAAAAATGTTACTGCAAACATTACAAAACAATTAATCAATAAGAGGTTGACCATTTCTGAAATTAAACTGCTGCTTTGAACACGACACTATGAGACTTTGTGACAAAAACAGAAATCATTTGCAGAATATTGGGCAGTTGTGGGGACTGCCTTCGGATGTGACCAAATATCCATAGTTTACACTTTATTCGAGTAATAAGGTTTTGAATTCCAGCGCCTTTCGATAGACATAAAAGCAACTCTTCCGTCATTATGGCTACATCATAAATAAACAAGACAACGGTCTTGCGAGTATACAGTCACCTTAGCGGAGTGAGAATTACAGCAGAGTGAATTGCTTGAAAAAATATCTTTAGCAAGCGTGGGAGATACTGCTGCCCTGGTTTCTCCAAGGTCAATTGCATACACTTTGGTTTCACTCCCCGCTGTAAGGTGACAATGACCAAACTTTTTACACCATAGTTCTGAAACCTTCGTTGTTTCCATGGCAATGTAAATAAATAAATTAAATCTATGTTGATTTTTTTTTCCGCGTTTGTCTAAAGTGTGGTGAGCTCCTCTATGCTTCTGAACTTCTAAAACGTATGTGTTGTGTTTCCCGGAGAGCTAATGTCCTGTGCGCTTTTCTCCGCTATTCGACAAATAGCCTTAAAATACACCTGTAAAAGGAGATCAAAATTATTTTCAAGTACCGGAATAAAAAGAAATAGAAAGACCTCCATAAATTAACTTACAAAAAGAACATTTAGTGCTATCTATGTTTACGGCGCTAAAACGAATTTGTAGTTGGCGCCCGCGAGAGCCCGCGGAGAAGAGGCAACTCAGCAGTCACGTGACTGGCCACAAGTCACGTGCTGCTTCCGCTTTCTCGGGAGCTTTTTATGGGCTCAAATATTTATTTAATATTCTTTTTTTTGTTGCACTTCTTTTTTTAACAAAATATTTTGATGTTGGGAAACAACAAGCAAGAGAAAATCGTCACTTCCTTTTTGATTCGTACGATAACTAGCAAATGTTTCGCCATTTTCTGGTCGAAGGGGCGTGGCGCTAAATACAAATTCGTTTGGCGACGTTAATATAGCTCTAATTTTTGTTGTTATATATTCATTTTATAACATATTTATATTATCCAGGCGGGTTTTCTTTTTTCCTTTGCATACGCTTTTTAAGGGATAATAGGCGTTGTCATTTGCTGTTCTTCGGTACTGTAGATAGTCCTAATGAATCGTGGAACGCACCCAAAGCCGAAGTCATCGAGTTTTGTATGTGGCAACTTTAGATTGGTCTTACACCCGATCTTATCGATAGGGCCCATCACCTGGGTAGATTTGTACCCGGCGAGAATCGTCCCATCATCGTTAAATGTTGCGGTCTAAAGACAAAGAGCTCGGGGTACTGATTCAAGGGATCGTCTTCTGCCATCAGGAAAGATTTGTCTTTAACTGTGCTTACCGCAAGAAATAAACAGCTTGAATTTGCGAAAGTAAAACAGGTTCCTTTAAACTTTGCTTTGAAAAGCTGAGAATCGATAACAAGGGTTTTGAATATGACCCCTCTTCTGATTCTGTCAAGAAATCGAGATAGCAACGCAAGTGCAACTCTGATCGCGCGCACTGTACAAATCCTTCTTTTTCTGCAAACAACACATGACGTGAGCAAAGCCTATCTATATATTTCACTAACATACGCAGCGTTCTTTCCAAGCACGTTCATAACTGAAAGCAAGACATCTATTATTGTACTAACCGAAACATGACTGAAGCCAGAAGACAGTGATAACGAAGTACTCGATAAGAGTTTCAACTTTGAGATCTATCGTCAGGATCGATTAGATAAAAAAGGAGGGGGGTGTTGATTTCGACAAAAAGACTTGCTTAATAACAGTGGCCATGTAGATAGTCATCTGACAATTCTCGGGGTATCGGTGTATTCAAACGTGACGATGTGCCTTTTTGGCGTTTGTTATAGGCCACCCGTATGGAACGTTTTGTAGTGAACTGCAGAGAGTGTTGTCCGTTTTAAAAAAGCCGATTTTCCGAACGCCAATATTTTTCTCTTCGGCGACTTCAATTTTCCCAACGTTGGTTGGTCTACTCTAAGCTCATCCTCCCAAAAGGCGCACATGTTCATCGATCTAACTCTTGACTTACTATCACGATACTAAGATAACTTTTCTTGAACCTCCTAAATGATCTTCCTACCTGAACCACTAACAGCAAAAGTTTTAAGCACCTAACCGGTAAAACTAATGCGTTTATTAACTCCGCTGTCCCGCGAGGCATCCGCGATTGGAACGACCTTCCCAACACCTTAGTCGACATTAGTGACACCGGCCTGTTCCGTGAGGCGATTTCCACATTGTTTTCATAGTTGGCTACTTTTAATTTTATTAATTAATTTTATTATTTTATAATTCTTTTATTTTTTAACGAGTGCTTACATAGATGATATACGTTGATGATGTTTGACCTCATTTTTTTTTCTGTCTGAATTTTCTCTTCTATTTTTATAGCGTGTACAAATGTATAACTGATGATTTTTTTTTTACTTCGTGCAGTGTTCTGAATTTTCGATTTTATATTCTTGCCCCCTTATGTAATGCCCATTGGGCCTTTAAGGGTTGAATAAATGAAATGAAATGAAATGAAGTATCGAGTTCATCCAGTTTAGTTCCATACTAAATGTTTCTTGCTATGTTGCGCCGAATAATATATAATTTTTTTAAATAATACGAGCAGGAACCGTAAAACGTTATCCCGTATAGTAGTATAGACCCCCCCCCTCCCCCCCTCCTCCCCCTGTGTCTGATATGTCTCATATCTTGTACGCGCATCGGTCAGACAACGAAGGTGGTATATATGTAAGCAGATGCCGTTCGTAGGCGGTTCGCCAGGTAGTCCCCATGCGCTCCCCATGACAGATGTTTATCGAAATGCACGCCCAGATACGTTGTAGATGACACGTGTTATAGCGGTGCGCACCTGCAGTTTTCAGAACTTGATAAGTAAAAACGTAAAAAGCCGAACTTCTTATAATTTTGTGCGAGTTGTAAAAGCACATTAGTATTGTTTTATTGACGTTTAAATGAATTTGGTTGCTAGTGAACCACATCATCAGGTGGAATATGTGATTTTGAAAAGATGACGAAGCTTCCAATTTGTAATCACCAGACAAAACCAAAGCGGTATCGTCCATGTACTGAAATGCCCGCGAGGAAAAGGTGAAGCTTCCCTATTTCATTAACGGACATGTTGAAAAGAAGAGGTCCCAAAAACGATCCCCGAGGAACACCGTAGCATAGTGTCACTAACTTATCTTCGCATTACTAATCTTTACCACCTGTTCACGCCCTAAATGGTAGTCAGTCAGGAAGTCGATAAACGGGCCTCCGAAACCGATGTGCACTAATTTATGCACAAGCGATCCGTGGTCAATTGCATAGAAAGCCTATCTGAGGTCTAAAGAAATATTGAGCACAAAATTGTTGCGGCTATTATTTTTCTGGGTGTGATCGAACAGGTCTGCGTGTAATTAATGTGAGCCTTTGTTTTGGCGAAATAAGTACTTGGAACTACACAGTCAATAAGGGACTACACAGTAAATAATACTTCTCAGAGAAAGACGTAAGTAGGGTAAACTGCCAGTAGAGCAGTTTGCTCTACTGGCAGCGGATAGGCTCTTCACGGAAAACCCCATAAATACATGACCGACCTTAAAACAAAACAATCGGCTAGCAGGCTACCCGAACGGTTGACAAATGCAAAGTATTTTCCCAAATCCTCGTTTGACTATCTCTATATTTCATCATTCTTTCCCTCTGCCATGTACATTGTTTCCTTCTTTTTCTCCCCTCTTTGCCTTTGCTATTTCTATTTCCCCTCCCCTCTGTAGTGTTCGCCATTTTATAAAAGGGGCGGTTTCCCCTTCCTCCTGAACCTTTTAGCAATCTCCTTCGCTTAATGTTTCCAATGTCGCGCTTGTTTCTCCTAAAGGTCTTAAACATCGATCAACAACGTTCCATCCAGTTTATCCTTTTCAAAAGCATACAGCGCTCTTCAGCTGAGATCTTCTCGTACAAAGGCACGGCTTCCAAATTTGGGGGTCCCTATTTCCTCCACAAGTTTCATTAATATTGAACAGCGCACAGAAACGTCGGCGGAAGAAGAAAAGGACAGTAGAACGAAAGAGCGCTGACTCCGAACCGATTTAATTAGACAGAAGAGAAAAGGAAGGAAAAAGAAGCCACGAAAATTGAACCCCCCGTGAAGACAAGGTACAAGGAAAGGAAAATGAGGAAAATATGTACAAACTAGATCGATAGATTAAAGAAAAAGAGAAGAAGAAAAATTTTAAAAAATAGAAAGAAAATAAAAAAAAGAATAGAAAAATTAAAAAAAGTTAAAAAAAAATCTTAAAAAAACTTAAAAACGGTACTTTCACCACTGAACGCCTTAAGGCATCTGTTACCCTCACGCAGTTTTAATAGAGGTTATGGGGTCTTTGTTGAGGAAGGTTAAAGGGGAGAGTAGCAGCAGGCAAAATATACAAAAGAAGCGCCCGGTCGTAGTACCATACCTGCATAAATTGTCTCACAATTTAAAGCAAATCGCAAACAGGTATGATGTCCCCGTGGTGTTCTCGGCCCCCCTACGTTTATCCAAGATCTGCGCAAAAGCGGGGTCCGTCCTCGACAATTGATTACCAGCCGTATGCCACTAGAGGCACAAGAACAAGTTTGTTACCTGCACGGACGGCGTGGTCTACAAGATCCGCCTGACGTGTGGTAAATGCTATATAGGTCAGACGGAACGATGCGTCAACGACAGGCTTAGAGAACACTTCTATTCACTTCAAGCCACGGTAGGCGGGCACTTGCCGACACACTGTCGCTCCTGCCAGTGCGCACCGACGTTTGGTGAAACAACTGTTCTTGGTAGATCTAAAGACCGGACTACTAGAGAAATCTACGAGGCTTTTCAAATTCAAAAATAGGGCAGCAATGCGTCAGCCAGCCGTCCCTGTCGCTGAGTGCAATGGAGGTGTCTTTTTTAGACAACGCCTATGCGCAGTAACTTTGGCCGGCCAGGGGTGAAAGTACCGTTTTTTAAGTTTTTTAAGCTTTTTAGTTTTTTTAATTTTTTTTACTTTTCTATCCTTTTTTTCATTTTCTTTCTATTTCTTAAATTTTTTCTTCTTCTTTTTCTTTAATCTATCGATCTAGTTTGTACATATTTTCTTCATTTTCCTTTTCTTGTACCTTGTCTTCACGGGGGGTTCAATTTTCGTGGCTTCTTTTTCTTCCTTTTCTCTTCTGTCTAATTAAATCAGTTGGGAGTCAGCACTCTTTCGTTCTACTGTCCTTTTCTCTTCCGCCGACGTTTTGTGCGCTGTTTAATATTAGTGATGTACCAACTAGCTCAAATTACCACTTTACTACAAGTTTCATCCCTATAATACACCTTCTTCTACGCCCATTTATTCCAGCGACATTGTTTATAGGCGCCCCCACTTCGCGTAAAACAAATGCGTATACCAAAACAACAAAGTGCGTTTCACTCGTGATGGCCTTGCACTGTTTAGGAAGCGGCACAAGTGTATGGTTACTGTAAAGTGGTTAGGTATACTGAACGAAAGTGAGATAGATGGGAGACGAAAGCGTGAGGTGATTTTTGAAGTCCGGACGTCGTTTCCCGGCATTTGAAAGCCAGACATTTTGCGAGAGAGCGGGCGACGCTCTTGGTCGCTCTGATTGGAAGGAAACAGTGTGGTAGGGAAAATGGCAGCTAGGCTTTGCTTTTACCCACTAACCCGTCCAATGAGAGCTCGGCGCTCTGACGTCACCCCGCGTTCTCATCTTCGCCTCTCTCTCAATTTATCTCCGCATAGTGGCTGTGTCGTCACCTTCCCCGTCTACACAAGCTCGTATGGCCTAAACTTCTAGGGTTGGCACTCTGAGGATTTTTAGGTGCACAGAACCATAAACAACGGGTCACCTTAATGCAAGGAAAACAACCACAGACATCAGAAAAATAACCTTTCTGACTCGTTCTACACAAAACAAGTGCTTTTCAGCGTTCATCTCGGCGAAACTACCAATATTATAATGTTATTGTTCTTTTGTTTTGCTGAAAAACAATGTATTTTTAAAGCTCTTTATTCTTCATTTCTCCCCCCCCCCCCCCCCCAAAAAAAAGACACACAGTTTTTATGTCACATTATTCAGAGATTCGGCATGCTATCATAGATGATCACCGATCATTTTTACAACATCTTCAGAAAGCGCCATTTATGCGCTTTAGATCATCTGTTTCAATATCACTGACCATCTTAAGTACGGGGCGACACCAATGTGGTACGACTCCTTAACTATTTTTCATACAGTAAGAAAGATAGACTGAAGCGTGCTGAGCACTCATTGTGTTATAAACGAGTATAATCACTGACTGAATGGGGAGGGCGGGGAGCCTCTTTTGAGTATCGGGCCTCAAGCATGCGCTCGTTGCCTTCAGCCGTGCATTAGCTGCGGGAGCACACTCGAACCGTTCAAGTTAACCGAGGGTTTTCGTCAGTAAACAAGCTCGATTTAGAAGCAAAAAACTGAATGCCACTTCTGCCGTTATCATCTCTGCTGTATCAGTGTCTGTAATAGTATTAGGGAAAGTGCCCTTTTTGGCACCTCGCTTGCTATAACTTTTCAAGCAGTTTGCTATTTTAGACCCATGTAACGGAATGAAATACAGGGCGCGTGATGGCAAAAAAGAAAAACAATAAAAACAGGCTTTTCGTGTAAGACTCGCCGACAAAGGCTAAATTTCCAGATAAATAAAACTCTAAATAGAAAAGATATCTCCGTAGACTTCTATCAACATTTTAATAGCTTTAAATGTGCTTGTAGAAGGATGCTCGTTACAAGTGAAATTGCTTTTTCATCTTTATTAGTTCCGTAAACTTTATGAGTGTTATAAATATGTCTTTGTTTTTTGTGCATATTTCCATTCCTTGTTTCTTGATGTTTAAGTGTGAGAGAAAACCTTTTATTGTCGTTTTATTAATACCACTGTGTTGTGGCTGATTTTAATGTGATGTATTGTATACTTCTATTTCTTGTAGTGCACAACGGCAGCATATCTTTATTTCTGGTCGTTTTTCGATGATCAGTGTCTCTTTATTACTTTATTTTTTTTTAGATATTTTTATGGCATATGAAACTTTAATTTTTGATTATATATTTTTAGAATGTTGCATAAATGTTTCGGTCCATTTTCTACTTACAGATTGGTTCGGTAAAAGGCGCATTTTGTTCCCTGATGAATTTTCCACTGTCTTTTTGTACTGCATCTGCTGAACTGTACGGGGGCAGGGGCCCTGTCAGGCACCAAGCCTGACACTAATATATTTATATTAATTACACTCATATTGCATTTTTATTAGTTTAATATTACTCAGTGGCTAGCAAGCTGAAAGAAGTAATGTCCTTTAGTATCTTTTACAGCGGAGCTGTTTATGGCTAGGGTCAGTGGCGTCAAAAGGGGGAGTGGAAGAGGACCGGGTGCAGCGCTCAGGGCGGTGTCGCTGCGGGCCACAAGAGCGGTGGAGGGGGGGGTGGTGGGCCACGCAAGAGCGGCGGGGGTGTTAAGTAACGAAGGATTTTGTTAGAAATACGTAAGATTTGTTTTAGAAAAGTTTATCTTTCTACAGTTGCGTCGGCATTGCTTTTTTTTTATCTGCCTATATGTTTGGGTCGGCATTCTTGGGTGTTTGCTTGCAGACCCGCGGCGGTGGGGGATGCGCTCGCGGGATAGCATGAACGGGGAGTCGTCGTCCGCTTCCACGCACGGGGGCTTCGAGCAGCCGCGAACGGGGCTCGGCAGAGACGAGTCGGACCCCGGTCGTTAACAAACGGATTGGATTTCAGTTGGGAGCGCCGGAACAGCGGTGCTTCTGTCCGCGTTTGTGGCTTTTAAGCGGGTGTGCTTGTGTCCGGCGTATTTCGCCGCTTAGTGTAGAAACTTCGATTTTAATCTACGCAATAACTTAACTGTCTGGCGCCAACTAGGCGGCAGCGGAAGCATGTGGTGACTCTACAAGGAATTTGGGTTTGACCGTTGAAGTGTCGGGAGGGGTCACGCTGACATCTCGCTGATCATTGGGTAAGAGTGTACCACGTGACAATGGTTAAATTTGAAGTGATTGGTCCATCTCTGGAGGGAAAGGAGGCCCCTACGAGTCTAGAAAAGGGCTGCCGAGAGGATTCCCGGGGATTCGGCTTTTGAGATCGGGAAGATTCTGCTGTTCAGACTGGGGCTAAAGTTTGGGTTGTAATTTTGGAGTTTTGTATTGTAAGTTACTGTTGACGTGTTGTCGTTTTGTTGAAAAATTAACGTGGCCACACTGGCCATCGCAAACCTACCAGCGTCGTAATGTGTCCAGCGGGGATCGAACAACTTTTAGTATTTTTTTCTTATTCGACTTCCCGGGGACTTCCATCGGGCGAACATCATCATCGGTCATCGTCACCATCACCTGACTGACACCGGCCGGCCCCGTCCCCGCGGAAAGTTGACTGGGGGTGTCACGGCGGGCTACCGTTACGGGTGCCGCTGATCCTCGTGATGCCACTGGCTAGGGTTCCGTGGATTTGTTTGTGTGTGACCATATACTACGCTCCCACCGCACCCACGCGACGCACCGCACCCAAGCGCTGCACGTGCCGGTGTCTGCAGCACTAACGGTTCTAAAATAAAAAAAAAACAAAAAAATTAAACAAATGGAATTTTGCACGCGCGTTCGTCAATGCTTTAGTTTGGTTCCTTACTTCAAGTCATTTACGGGGAAGGCACGCGCGTGCGGCGGGACACCATGTCCACGCGAATGTTTATAAAAAAAACAAAAAGACAAGTTGCTGTTCTCAATTTGCAATTTCACTTCTCTCGTAGTTTTGGGGAGGCCGCGTATAGTCCGGACTCCCGAACAGCAGCGCGCCTACGAAGAGCAACGGCGGGAACGGCAGCGGGAATGTCGGCGGCGGCGGAGGGCGGCACGTGTGTGTGCGTACCTTTCGTCACGATGACCAACGATCAAGAAAATAAATGTGTTCCTACCTATGCTCAAAATTCTTTGTCACGTCTGTGTTGTGCGCTAAACAGCTTCGCTGGTCATCCGCCTTCACAGAGTGGAATGGCTCCCAATATTTGGTTTTCTTCTTTCATTGCTGCCATCAGATCACCCACTGTCCTACGCCAACCAAACAAAAATAAATAATTAAATTGTGCGACTAAAACGCAGTGCCGCTTCATTGAAAACGCCATATTATTGGCGTAATCGCGTCCTACAGATGCATATTGGTGCATTTATTCATAGCAGTTCCAAGAAGTCTATCAACCTCCGTTGGGCTAATTAATAGTAGAATAATTTATTGTAAGTTGACGATTCGTATAGAATCCATGTTATTTTGTAACCATTCTATAAAAAATGCGTTACGCAGGATTTTATTCACGGAAAACTAAACAAAATGTATTTCTAGCAGCACACATGCGGTCTACATTAGTGCTGCCAAAGTTTAATAACGTTTTATACTCCAGCGGGTAGGATTAAGCGAACCATTTAACAAGTGTTACTCCAAAACGTTTTGAGGAAAAACCCCAAATAATGAGAGTATTTAATAAAGAGTCTTAGCAAACTACAAAATTAAGTATTTTTTTTAATTAGTAGAAATAGAAGTCTTTTGGAAATTTTCAAACTTTCGAGGAATTCGCTTTGAACTGTTGGGTATCGTAGCTAAGTGTCAACTGGAGAGTATGAGGTCTTTGAGGTTTTTACTAATTAAACGTTCGGTCGTACAAAACACCGCCAATGTACGTGTTATCTACGCCTCTTCGGAAAGAAAACCAACATTATAATTTCAAAGACCACGTTTTATCTTGGAAGCTATTTCCAAGGCAACATGGTGCCCGAAACACGAGGCCACCCGAACTTCCAGCACTCCTTGCTGCACTTACGCAGCGCCGGAGAGAGAAGCTCAGCATAGACACACCAGCCGTTTTTTTTTGCTGGAATATATATCCCCACGCAAAAACGCCAACCCATTCTCTAAGAGCTTATTGTGGTCCTCGAAAACGTTTAAAATGCGCAGTGATCACATAAAAAGAATGTTTTCTTCAAAGCCTTTCTGCGCCCAAGCATAAACCGCATTTCTGGTGTGCGGTGTTGCAACATGTCAATAAATTCCTGACAAATATATTCGCGCCTTTTGTGCCCTATGTGTGTGTGTGTGTGTGTGTGTGTGTGTACCTATGTGGGCCGGGAAAGGAGCGTGGAGGGATACGTTGTCACGTCTTGATACTCTGTCGTCATTCGAAGAGCGCCTTGCGAAAGGATTCAGGCTGGTCTGGTTCAATGGACTGTGCCGTCCTTACACCAGACTTCTTTTTTTTCTTTCTAGTGGTAGAATATTGCGCAGAGTTGGACGTATGGCCAGGGAGAAAAGAAAAGAGAAAGGAGGGGGGGGGAGAGAAGGTTAAGGATGGAGACAAGACTTCGGTGTGAGTGTCGTTTCTGCTGTCGGCCCGGAATCTGTCCTAACCAATATAAAGCGACCTTACGCAAACCACCCAGAATACAAGGCCTCCGCATGACGTCATCGCTTGTGGACAACCCGGCCCCGCTCCGAGCGGCAACTATGCCGAAGCTCAACGAGGGACGACGCACAACGGCAGGCGTGTCCGTCTTGGCGTCGACGCGCGCTTGCGTCTTGCTCGATGTGAGATGCTGCACGACGCACTGTCGTTGACGCTGACGCAAGCTTTGAGCTGCTGAGTGAATCAAGTAGTGATGACGTAAAAGGGGAAAAGGTGCGAGCCTTGTCTTTCAGGTTGTATTGCCTCAGGCCGCCCTGGTTAACCTTTCTGGATCTTTCTTCTTGTCTTTATTTTATATTTTCTTATTCCTAGCACGATTAACTCTTTCGCGTAGAAAGGCGCGGGGATGGGACTAGGGTCCTAAGAAAGCTAAGGCAATTGCTACACCCAACTGTCGCCGGGAAAGCCACAACAAATTAGCTTGGTTTCGTGAACGCCGAACGGTTTAATGTCTATTTGTAAGTCGCCTTGATGAATGCACCGTCTTTACGAGTAAATATAATCAAAATACTTTACAGAAAAAGGTTTATCGGGGATAAAAAATGGCGCCTAATAGTTCTACTGCGTGCATTTATGATTGTTCTATACGAGAAGTGGCGAAACTGCGCGGCTCGCGAGTCGCATGCTGGTCTTCAGTGGATGCGGGCATCAGTTCATCGAATACAGTCAATGCGCCATGATCTTTCGGTTTTAGTCTTTGCGTTTGTCGCTGTGTGTCCTCTAGCCTTTGACAACGCCCTCACATAAGGTGAAATAAAGCGAAGTAAAAAACGGCAATAGGGAGTTTTAGGAAACCGTTTTTGCACATCCGATGCGGTACGCTGGGTCCGCTGGTACGAACTGCGCATGTGCGAGCCTTCTGCGGTAGCTCATCCACAGTTCGTACCGGAGGGCCCGTCGTATACTGTATCGGATGGTCAAAAACGGTTCTCTAAAACTCCCTAATAGTGCGCCTTTCATCTGTGAACAGTTCCTATGCGATGTGCGTGTTCGTCTGCTTCTCTGTTTCATGCTCACCTGGCGCGTTTGTTTACCCGCCAAACGCGCTCACGTGCTTTTAAGCACCCCTCCCTCCCCTTCACCCGCCCCCCCCTCCCCGACCTGAACCAACAGTGGCGCGCACCCGGCTGCCTCGTCATCGCGCGTCGCCTCATCGTTCTCTGCGTTGCTCTTTTGATTAGAGCGGCCCTTCTTCTGTTCTTGTTCGCAGTGTAATACTATGGCTAAATTAGACAAAACTTTTAACAGTATGCGCCGCAAAACAGAGGTCATCAGACGCCTTGCAGCAGCTGTGCAATAGGCGCCGCCAAAACCGGTCGTCAGTTTTTGTTTTCTCTTATTTCGTTTGCTTCACTTCGTCATTACCACAGCAGGCCGGTTATTGCCATTCTACTTTTTACTGCGTCCTTCATCCCAGCGTTCGCCTTTGTGGAGGCTCGACAACGCCCGTCTCATTGGTTGTGTATCTCAGTAAGACGGGAGAAGGTCAGCAATGGCGGCTGTAATCTGGCGCGTCTGCAAAGCGTCTCTAGCAGGTTACTAGGTATAGTACGTCTTGTACGCTTTACTGAAAAAAGTAGCCGATTATAATTACAATTGTTTTATTAAAAATGTAACTGATTACTGTAATTGGTTGCTGCATCAAAAAGTAATTGAAAAACTACCGGAAAGTAATTTATTATTTCCACGTTACTTTTTTTTCGCTTTTTATTACGAAATCAAAAATGCATACATATGCTCAATGTGGTTAAATGTCGTGTCTTTTTGTCATTTACACCTTGTTTAGTTTCAGCAGTAAAAACGTCGCTGAGCGTGTGGACATTTTGATCCTTTATTTTGGTATCTTGGTCTCGTTTTTTTTTTAGTTGTTTAGGAGTCAAAAGTGTGTCCAGCGCAATTGCAATATAGACGAGTGACGCACGAGCAAACAGAGCTCTGTTTTACGCAAGAAAACAAAAACGCAACTGGATAAATTGAGTCTTTTTCGGAAAAAATGCACCCGATGAATTTACAGTAAAAATGCGGGGAGCTGGTGAACATCCATAATGAGAAACCTTGAAACAAGGAACAGAAGGGGCAAGGAAAGCAACGTCTCATAGGAATTTCGCTCTTTTTGAAACATATATTTGAGTACTTGTAATTTATTGCAGAAAACTAGTAATTAAATTACAGCAAACGTTACCGAAAAAAACATTGAAGCTTCGCAAAAGTTAAAATGAAATATAATGGACCTTTTCCACATACTGACGGCACCAGGCGGTGGCTGCACGAACTAGAAATCGAGGAAGTGACCTACCTGCGCTACCAATCGATAATGGGAGCTACGCAACCAGTTTCTTCGCTCTCTGAGCTGCGGCGCGTGCCCAACGCCACTTTAAAGAGGGGCAACCGTGGCGTCCACCCAAACGTCGTCTTTTTCTTTCCGTCCACTTTCTTTTTTGTGTACCACAATTATATATGCTGCAATTACGTGTTCTACACGCTGATCCACAGCCTCCTTCCGAATTTCCTCAATTTTTCGTACCGACTTCCTTCGCTTGGCATTGGCGCTCGCGCGTGCGCAGAACGCTTCATGGAAAAGGTCGATTGATTACGATAGGTTGCTCGTAACTCGTTACGTGCAAGTCTGGGTATAGTAGGTAGCTCGTGGTACTCGTCGCAGCGAGGTACTTACCGCATTGGGGATACTCCTCAATGGCGCGGTCAATATACCACTAAGCTTTATTGAGCTTTATTTCCGGTGCGATCGCATCCCCCGCCACTACGATACCCAAAGGAGTCGATCAAGAGGCGCCAAAAAGTCTTTCGTCAAGGCTTTGGTCGTCTTTTGGGCCTTTGTCATAGCCAGTGATATCAAACGCACAGAAAATACGAGAGCCGTGACTCTGCACTTTTTGTATTTGGCATTGCTCAATTGGCTTTATCAAATCGTAGCGTCGGTCGCGGTCGAACTAAGAGTGAAGCGGAGCAAAGGCCAACTCAACTCACTGGTCACGCCACTACGGTAGCGCTGCTGTCTGGTTACTGCGCATGGGCAGACGCTTCACTCCTACCGAATTCGGTTTCTGCGCAGGCGCAGTGCCCACACCTGGCGGGGGCAATGCGGGCTTGTTTGGAAACACTTCGTCGGTGTATACGAGATCACTTCGAATCGTCGTTAAATTGAAACCGTGTTTTTTAAGTGAGTTAAATTAACTCGCATTATCTGAAATAAAAAAGACAACAACGCCAACAACAACAGCAAGATAAAGTTTAATACAACGTAGCACATCTGCATCGATCTCAAACAGGTACATAAAAAAACAAAAACAGAGCGATGGAGACTGAATATTTATATTTCCCCCTCAACACAAATATGAAGAAATAAAAAAACGGCCTTCCAACTAAGAGATAGCATGTAAATATTGGCAAAAAAGATAAATATTATCGGGTAGATAAAAAAAGTCCCGAAGGAGATCGCGACGAACTCCTTTCGATACCCGTCAAAGCGTGTCGAGTTGCCAAAGTTGCGACGCTTCAGGGTGGATCAAACGGACGCACCGTTCTTGAGACGAGTGAAGGGAGAAAAACACAGAGGGTGTTTCGATGACGGTAGCCAGCTCCCAGTTATACTCAGCGATAGAGGGAATCGTGCTTGGAGCAAGCTCGCCTCTGGGAGACGCTCTATCGGGAAGCTGTCGATGCTGCGGAACTCGGGGCAACGAAGAAGAAGGCAAAAATATTCAAACAAATTTTGTATGTAGAGTAGCCAGTGGGCCAGTCTCCGCGCAGATACCGAAAAGCAGACGTGAGAAATAAAAGAGGGTGTGGTCCACAGTTCTTTGCTTTGAGTCGAATATTATTCGCTGGATTCTGTGTTGTCCGAAACGACGGGGAATGGGTATTTTGTGATAGTATTTTACTTCTTTCGCAGCCATTCTTTTTTAGACTAAGCAGTCTGCAGACATTTTCTGTGCTTACATGCATCTGAAGCAGACCCTCTTAATTCGAACGTACTTGATTCATGACCGTTCGCAGATTACACTGTTCCTATGTCTTTTCTCTGCTCTCATGTAAAAAAAGAAAAAAAAAACCTTTTCTGTTTGTATTTACTATTCCGCGTGAAGGTCATATCTATCGGCGAAAATCGTAAGATTTTGCATTAGAACAACATTTACGGCGTGGGTCTAGATTCTCAAGGTAAACAGACGACAAAAGGTGTCGACAAATTTGTGCGAATGAGAAAGAAATAAAACAAATTTTACGCAGAGGGATGCGGAAGTTGTCCTACATAAAGAGCAAATGCTTCTTTTCAACCGCACGAAAAGAAAATATATAGATATAGGTAATTGACGGGAATTCGATATGTGCCACGAACATCTTAGATCTATTGTCTATCTTTTTCAGATTGATAAGGAGTTTTACTTGCCATTAAATTCGCTCATTGCCTACTAACGCTAATCGATTAGTTTCATTTGGAGCTATTGTGATAAAAACAGTAAATGCAATCTTGGGAATGTTGATAAAAAACTATCCATCTGGTTCGTATTATAGATTCAATTCGGCTTCTACATCATTATATTAATAGATTACGTAAAATGATGGCACGAAATATTTTGAACACGAATCCCAGTATGAATAGTTAACGTTCAGATGAGGAATGCCTAAATAAATCTCAGCACTTAAAATTATTTCCCATATAATGTAATTGAATGCGGGTTGTTTTCAATGGAAAGCAATCATTAAGTTGCAGAATATTTTCTAAAAGTGAAGCATAATTATAAATTACAATGCGAGCGAAGGCGAGCTGGTGAAATTTACCATCTTGAGGAAGTACCTGACAGAACGGCATAAAACCTAGAAACATCAACCATAGAAGAGAAAGGAAAAAGTGACAAGAGAACAAGTCTCCAACTACCTAAATATTTGTTCATCAAACCTCTCTATATACACCCTACCTTCGAGAATAGGATGTATTAGGGTAGCGACCTTAAGGGTATCACGTGTATAAGGTAGGATGTATATAAGAAAGGCAACCTTGAAGGTAGGATATTTTTACACCCTTCAAACATTGCGCATATTCAGTCGGTCGATCTGAAAATACTGCAAAATGGCCTGCGCCAAAAACAACAACAATAACAAGCTGGCGAGTTTATGACTGATATAATGTTCACTTCAAGAGACTGTATAAAATTGATATACTTGAAAAATTATGGTATCTCTTGCGCACGCAACGTTGCAGTATTTTCAAATCGACCGTAAGAGTTGAGACTTTTTCTTCATGTCACCATTTTCTCTCTCCTTCTGTTAATGTTTCTAGGTTTCTCGCTCTAGTCTCGGGTAATCAGTCTAATGGCATGAGTATACTTATTTACGTTTTGAGCGCTTGTATTTTTATTTGTAATTACCTGCTGCGGGAGGAACGTTGTATGTAGCCTCAATTTTACAAATTTTTGAAGTTCGACATTTGCCCAAATTTATGCACTGTTCGAAGGTTCTCTGATACTGGCGACTTGACCGATGCATCTGAACTGTTAACCTGGAAAGTTTAACGCAGCATTACACGGTAGTCGGTACATGTCTGCACTTCTGTACGATTACTATTTGCCTGTTCTATTTGATCTGCAGTGTACCGGCTTTGCCGAGCGTGAGATCGCATAAAAATATGTGTGTTATGGTACAAAACTATTGCGGCTCCTACATGCTTGATTATGTTGTGACACATTTGAAAGCTATGTAGAATATCTTTAACAATACTGTCGATGTTGACAGCCCTGTGATATTAAGCAGCGCACGTATATCTGTTTACCTGATTTTGTTTTTTTTGAAACTTTGACAGAGGTTTCGGTTATTACTACGCTTACTAATACTCTCTGTATACGCAAGTATCTGAAATTCTTGGTTACGTGCTACTTGTGTGTGTATGGGACCTTCGAGCATTTGCTGCACACCCTCGCAGTTCACTATAATAAGAGCACAATGACTGGACAAACCACACACTGCAGTTTCTTTCTTGCAACCTCCTCCACCAAACCCGTTTCATAATTGATGAAAATAGAGACACCTTATTACTCTATTATCATTATCATATCTGCGCTCTGAAGCTGCGACTTGCTCCGTTAGCTCGACGTGCTTTCAAGTGCATTCGACACTGCGACGTGACTCCTGAATTTCTCCCAGCAGTGCTGAAAACTGCCACTGCCCTTTCTCTGCGAATCTCAATTCCTATGCCTATCTTTGCCTTGAACAGGGTTGTACGGCGTAATATCACGTAGATATTAGCTCTCCTGCTTAATTGCATCGCATCAGCTGCCAGGTCCCTCAATAATATTTTGGGTCCAGTTTCGTTTTACACACACCAAGGCCGTAATTCTCCGTGCATGGAATTATTTTTTTGTTCGTGTTTGTGTCAGCGTCACCTCGCGGAAAAAAAGAAATACCTATAGCGATTGAAACAAAAAGTGCATATCGCACGCCTAGCTCTACAGCGCAGCATTTTTGAATAAAGGAATAAGCACAAATCAGAAACATCCGAACTACTATAGACGTGATCATATGGCGCTGCTGCTAACAGTGCAGAAGCACTGGTAGCGCTCACCGCATACGTTTCTGACGTAAAAGTTACTGTTGCGCAAGCCGCCACCGCGGTGACGGCCGAAGCTTGCGACGTTGAAGGTGAGTCACCTATGACCTTGCAGGCAGGGTGCTTCGAGCAACGAGTGACACAAATTCTCAAAATTGGGTACGTACTAGGTTAAGGAGATAATCCGCCTCAGGTCACGCGCTACTCGTGGTGGCGGACACGTCCAGAAAATGCCACCCGATACCTGCTATTGGGTTTGCTCATTATTCAACCTTTACTCACACCGACTTCTGTTAGTGAACTAGACACCTACGGTTTCAATAGTAGACTTACTGAGCGTCGTCAAGAAAGGTTGTCTATCAGTAATCAGGAGGCTTTGAGGCCGCGCGAAGCGTTGTAGTGCGCTAAAAGTTGCAGGGACGGTTACAGGGCTGCGGCTCTCTGAGAGAGGCGAAAACGTCTAGACATGGGCGCCTTACCGCAAGCCGACAGCCTTATGCCTGCTCCTGATGTAGCCACAAGTTCACTATTACGCTTCTCATCCACTCAAAGTCCATGAAAATGACTGATCCGGTGGTTTTCGATGACGCTCCCAAGTTTGTAATATGAACAATATGTCTATTTTTACTAATTGCAATTTAGTTATTCATATTTAGTTAATTAACAAACTAATCAGTAGGTATCGCGGATTTTCTGACTCTCCTTAACACGAGTATTTATTAATATCGAATAAAAATTACCCTTTTTAACTCGAATAAACTAATTTCAGGATTGTTTCACTCTTGAAATACACTATATATAAAAGTTTTGGTACAAAGCATTTGCCTTTCCCTCAATTCTTTGGTATGGTGCAGTGGGCAATCGTTTTAGGTGACACTATAGCTAAACTGGCCAACCACCTCCACAGCGTGGTTAGGCCCCCGACTTTGTTGTTTTTTTTCATGAGAGTAGTTAACGCCTGACACCAAAAGACAGGCAGTGTTCACATTGGCGGGCCTTCAATGTGATACGCCCCACAGATATTTGTCTTTTTTACACACTAAATTGATGTATTTCGCACGGCGGGTTACACGCGAACTGCGCATCTAACGACATGTCATTTGGGGCGGATATTTTAACATGGTCGTTAAGTCGTTGGAAGTGACGACATCGATCGCGTTTATCGTCCTGCGGCCAAACCAATCAACACCATTCTTCCCTTTCTTTCAATTGTTTTAAACAAATCCAGGTAGTAAAAAAAACTTCAGAAAGGACAAGTGGTAGAAACTGAACAGAACAGGCACTTGTTCCTGTCTTGTTCTATGACCTTGTCCTTGCGCTTTTTCTTTCTTTTCGCGTCTGTAGCCAATAGCTCAGCTGTTGTTTAACCAAAACTGACGGAGGGCTATTATTTATTATTTTTTGATTAATGACATTCTGAGGCAAAGTCACGACAGCGGGCATTTTCCAAATGCGCGAGTATTTGTTACTGTAAACAACGCGCTACACTTGTAAAGCAAGGGAACACGTGGAATGGTCCTCTTCGACGCAAAAGAGGACACCAAGTGTGAAACCTCTAGGTGCCTTTGGCGTCAAAGGTACCGCTTCCTGCCTCGCTGTTTTTGTGACAGTTGAGCTAGCGCAGCCGGATTTCCGCTATAGTTGGCTTTGCCGCCAAGTGATGAAGGAGTTGCACATGCGCAGAACGCTTCTTGAAAAGATTTTTCACAGATATTCCCACCGAGAATGTCAGTGAAAATGACCTAAAAAATCTAATGCCATCAAAAAAAACATATGCATTTTTTAGCACTTGGTTTATTATGCTTAGTACACAGGCATGAACAGAGCCATCAGAATTAAATTCCGAATTCACAGTGATTATATATTTGGGTTCCTTTTTTTGGGGAGACTGGAGGAGATACGAATGAGTTGTACGTTTCAGGGAATTTTGCTTCTTCTTCCACGTTCCCGAGCAGTCTGTCGTAACACAAAAGTTGCGTTTAGTATTTTTTTATTCAGTGCGTGCAGAGGCGTTTTGCGACAGGCGCCTAAACTTGGTGACATCCCCAGGCGCGATTAGATTTTGATTTTCTGGGCACATGGCCCACACACAGAGCAAAGCACTGTACAAATTGTCTTCAAAAAAAGTTGTAATTTTTTGTTTAACAGTTTTGTCGACTGATAAAGACATGACAGCATTAATTTGGAATATGAAGCAACCCACATGGAGCGAAAATATGCTGCGGTAAGGATAAGAACACCATAGGCGATTCAGATATTCCAGCGCTTGGCATTAAATCTACATTTTTTTCGATTCTATTGTCTTTTATTTGTGTGAATTAATGCTGTGTTTCTGCAAGTATATTTTA
>JAZHYW010037690.1:0-14077 GCA_037355805.1 Ixodes ricinus
ACTTCCACGAATATGCTGGAATTTTTCATTATAAAGAGAAGCTGAGGGAGTGGAGGTATGGGAGATGCAGGGATGTTAAAGCGCCAAGCTCCGGTTGAAGGACCAGTGGCTACACGCAAAGGTAGCTGCCTTTGTCTCTACTCACTGTTTGAACACCGCACGAGGAGCAGACGGGTAGAGATGAAGGCAGCTGACCTTGCTGTCTGCCCACTACAGTGCAATCCACTTATAACGGTGATGAGAAAACCCGAAATTTCAATCGTTAAACCGATTATTGTTGTATCTGGACTAGAAGCTGGGCGTTTCTAGTCTTGAAACTCTAGAAACTGATCGTTGTATGCAGTACATCATTATATCTGGTATCGTTATAAGTGGACTGCACTGTAATCCTTCAAATCTGAGCTCCCCCGCTCTCACTTCCTCTTTCCCTCAGTTTCTGCTCATATAGAACGAGAGAGCAAGCACGCTGTTGTTGCCCTGTTGCTCAATTCATTCAAAAAATTAATCAAAACTAAAACATGTTAAAAAAAAAAATTCTCTTTGTATCAGTTTTTGTTTTCCTGTCGATTTTTATAACAGCATTATGAGGAAAATACCTCTCTCTTAATGGTATTTTGTGGCAGCTATATTGAGAGTTTGTGCTGCCGAGATCCGTCCCTTGAGGAAAGAGATAGCGCTTTTAGCCTGGTATGTAGCACTGTCATACAGGTGATTAATGTGAGAAAGAGCTGAGGAGCAAAATTGAGGACAAAACAAAACTCAATGCAAAAAGAAAATAGAACAGCGCAAAATTTGTGAGAACGTGCCACAAGAGCAGAGCTGCGTTTTTGGGCAAAAATGAGTCAACGACACAACGCAATTATTTATTGCGCACCTAGCGCTGGAGAAATTGACCTGCAGGCAGCTGCAGGGTGTCTGCGGGTCACACCCCACCGAGTTTCTGTCCATGTGTTTGAGACCCCCCCCATCTAGACAAAACTTCCTACTTTTAGTTTTAGAAATCTTCCGTTTTGTCTCTCATCGTTCTGCTCGCATGTTGCGAGGGTTGCGGTGAAAATATAGGGAACAACGGCTCAGCTGCTTGCAGTGCTGCCGGCTTGGCAGTTCCTGTGGGGGAGAATCGGTGGCGAAAGAAGCACGAAGATCGAATGCTTGCGCCGCAGAACCCAGGGATCCCAGGCTACAATTCTCACCCCCACCCGTTTCGTTCTGCATGAGCGCCGTACCGACGCACATTCGTGTATCACTACTGTATGATGCGCGTTAAAGACCCCAGGCTAGCAGTGTCCTGCACTAGCTGAATTTCTCATCTACAGCTGAGACACCAGGTGCCCATTGAGGCTGACCAACTTCCTGCTCTCTAAACAAACACAAAACACAATGTTGCCAGTTGAGAAAAGCAGGACAAGCTCATCCCACAAAGCCCTGCACTCTTTCCACTTAAGCGAGCGAACGCTGGCAGAAGGAGAGTTCACTGGCCTCCTTTCCAGCTTTCGCTCTGCCAAAGGGAAAAGGATGGAGAGCTTTGTCGGAGGAGCTTGTCGTGCTATTCTTAAAGGGAAGCTGAAGTGGTTTTGTATTGTGGCAACACACAAAGGGGCCCTGCAATCATGATCTAAGCGTCTACCTTTTTTGCGGTTTCCACGTCCCTTGGGGTTCGGGGCAAGCCAGCGGGCACGGAGAGAGTCACTAAATATCAGTGCGTCATATTTTAACCGGACGACGCGGGAAACCTCCTCCACCGACGAGAGCGACCCGCGGTACCGAAAGCGCGCAAAATGTGACGTCTTAGGTCCTGGGCTTACTACTGGTCAGAGCCGCTAAAAGCTTTTTTTTTAGTCGAGATACAAAATATAAGTGTCGCGAACCGTTTCAAATATGTATGAAAGTAGTTTTTGTTCAGTATTTTAGATCAGAAAAGAAACAAATGCAGTTTATAAAGTACGGAAACAAGAAATGACCCGTCGACATACCCGCCACCAAGCAGCGGAAAAAGCGGCGCATATTAGAAAGGGCTAGTGGGATGAGGCGCCGATGAACGGCGAGCGTAGAAAAGGTCCCGGAGCGTACAAAGGCCATTTGGCGGTATGGCAGCGCGAAGTGGCTCCCGTCCTGTACTGGTCTTTACCCCGTGTTTACTGTCGTTTGTGGCCAATGAAGTGTTATGCCGAAATAGTCTTTAATCGCGCAGCAAATGCAATGCGAGTCGCCCTGGCCGCCCGCTTCATACAGCCTATCCAACACACGGTTTAGTGGCGCCCTCTCGAGCCGTCGACACGGAGTGCGGCAGCCGTGAGCGCTCGATGAGCTCACTAGCCCTCCTCTAGTTCACGGCCACTCAAGCCAGGACCTACGACGTCATGAAGGAGGTTATTTTTTGCTTGTTTTTGTAATTCTAATTTTCCTATAACTTTTAAAATAAAGCGAATTTTGCGAAAAGAAAAGTTTCATTAAGTTACTACGTTCCAGTGCGCTTAGGTTCGATGCAAATTAAAAATCAGTCAAAACGCTGTTGCAGGACCCCTTTAAATCGGTCTTGACTTGACCTCCAGGATCTCAAATGTCAAAATTATTTTTTAGTTTGGTGCTTGGAGGCTGCAGAAAATCATTTCAAAGTACCGCCGAAGGCCTTCTCTCTGGAGCGCGATGTCACAGAAGGAGTTTCCGGAATCTCCACTCTCACGCATCATCAGCGCCAGTCAAAGCTATGCATGAGCAGACTTGCTATTTTTAAAAAGGGCAGAAGATGATGTCACGACTGGTGCTGGTGCGGAGGAACATACCTGGCAAGCTTGCAATTGCACGCGTGGCCTTCGAGCGACACGTGCTTGGTGGCCGAAAGATCCTCTTCTGACGTAATGACTGGTCGAAGGTTTTTCGTGTTTTCTCGCATTTAGTTACACCTTCGGGGAAAACGACCGTGATATCCAGATTCATAGGGATGAAACTATGCTAGAGTCATCCGCTATCTCAATCTGTGAAAGAAGTGTTTCAGCTTCCCTTTAAGCTGCAACACGGTATGACCTTTAAATAAATTATTTTTACCACTCACTATTATGGACTGGAACAATCTTCTCAACACTCTTGTGTCAGTTGCCTGACCCCATTTTTTTGTTTTATAAATTCAATTATTCCGCATATTTTTAGGTGCAATAAGATTTTATGTTTGTGTTGTTCGTAATGTAAGGTTTATGGGTACCTATATTTTTTTTTTTGTGTGTTATGTATTATTTATAACTTTTTTATTGGCATTTGTTTTTTTGCACTGCACTTTAGTGTTTCTTTTTTTTTTTTTAGCTTCACTCATCGGAGGGCAAGGTTTATTGTTGTTTCCTGCTTTTTATGTTGTTGGCTATCATTTAGCATTGTTACATTTGACAGTTCCTCCTTATATAATGCCCTTGAAAAAGGGTCCTTAAAGAATGGACAAATGAAATGCAGTGGCAGTTCCTGTCGACCCTAACGGGGCCACGTCTTCTCCGCAGGGCGTTGCGTTGTAACAGCGCCCGTCGGTCGTGCAGCAGCAGGCGGGCAGAAGAGGTGGGCACCGGGGCCAGACGGCAGAGCAGCAGGCCTATTCCATAGGGACACAGTGCAGCGTCATCAAAGATGGCGTCCGGGCCGTACAACTACTCAGCTACATCTTCAAGTACATCATCATCGGGGACATGGGGGTGGGCAAGTCGTGCCTGCTGCACCAGTTCACGGAAAAGAAGTTCATGGCGGACTGCCCGCACACCATCGGGGTGGAGTTTGGCACCCGCATCATCGAGGTGTGCGGCCAAAGATCCAAGCTCAGATCTGGGACACGGCCGGCCAGGAGCGCTTCCGGGCTGTCACCCGCTCCTACTACCGGGGTGCCGCCGGGGCGCTCATGGTCTACGACATCACCAGGTGGGCCCGCTTTGTTTGAAAGCGTGTGCATGGAAAGACTAGGGGCGTGCTGGCGCAATTGGCTTAGCTTCCTTCTATGGTGCCTGGGTGGAATAGGAATTTTCAAGTCACGGTTAGCAGGGCAAAAAGCACAGCAGTGGCCTGTGGTGCCACAAGTGCACTACAGAAATGGCAGATGAGTAGTTTAGCCCCATGTTGCAGTACAAGAAACTTTGTCCAAATTGCGAGCTAAAAACATACTCTTTGTGCAAGGCTTGTCAAAATATTAGACACTGGATCTGTGCACTCCTCATTTTACCGTAAAAGCACCGAGAAGGTGGTATGAACCCCTTTTCACAAGTGGTGAACTCTGCCGTGGGAATATTGAAATAAATGAACTCTTATCCAACCTTTATATGGTACAGCATAGAAGCCTCTAGTTATGGCAATCGTCTGCAGGGCGTTTATGATAAGAGGGTGCGATACTGATGGATTGGTGGTTCCAATTGTTTCCTACAAAGTTTGGAAAGAGCATGCTGTTCTCTAAGCATGGTTAGGAGCAACATTAAGATTGTCGCTGGCTGACATCTACGAGCAATAGGAACAGCAGTGCCGACACGCTCGTGTTCCCTGGCGAGCACTTTGACGATGTTTTGTCATTCTGTGGAATCTTTCTGTGCTTCCTCAATTACGCAGGAGTGCACATTTTTTCATTTACGTCCCCCAGTTTCAGTGATTTGTGCAACAAAACGTGTTCATGCATTCCAATTACCGTTTGTTAATGCACACACTTATTGTTGACTTCATCTGACACATTTAGTCGTCATAGTAGTCATTGGCGCTGCAAGGCATTTTTCTCTGGACTGTAGCCCAGTCACCGGTTCAGGCAGGCCTGCCTCTGGGGTTCTTCCCAGCAGTGAACGGCAATGGGTTTGCCACCCACCAGCCTGGCTGACAGCCCATCTCTGCTACGTCCAGCCCCCTCTATATTTTGCCTCCGCAGGAGCAAAGACATACTGATTTTGAAAGCGGCTTGGCGCCCCAGATTGTCGTGTTTGGCAGACCTGTGTGGCACTGTTTCAGCTGAACTGCATAATCTATGGGAACAAAATCGCTTCTGTATGGTAAAGAAAGTACCAAGAACTACAAAAAGTTTCAGCAATGTGCCCCCTCCTCCTCCTCCCAACAACCTGGAAATTGTCAGATATCCTCATCCCAAATATTTCTAGGGAGAACCCTGCCTGCCACATATCATTGTATTTAAACGCCAACTCAGAGTCCCGCTTATCTGGACCTTTTGGGGAACTCTGTTTCTGTCACAGAAAAGTCTCGACATTAGCAAAACCATTCACTGCTAAGCTACCAGGGAACCGTGTCTAACAGCGCACTGAGACTGTTTCGGTTGTTACAGTTCCTGTCGGGAGAATGGTAGAGAAGGGTGCCTTCCGGAATGGACACTGGAAATTCATAGCAGTTGAAAAATGCATGAATATGAATCCTATCTTTTACATACCATCACGATGTGCTGTGGTGCCAGACTTTGTCCCAATGTTGACTAAATGTAGCTTGTCAAGGGGCGTAGTGCAAGCTTTACCTCAGCAGCCCAATGCAGTAGGAGCTTCATGACGCAATTAAAGTGGCGAAAGGGTACGCTATGATTGTACTTCATCACGACTGATATTTCTAAACCCTGCTTGTGCAGACGTGCATACATTCATGCCTTATCATAATATACATGAGCAGAAAACCTTTGCCTCCAACATAATGCTTCCAGGTTACCTCACTTTCTTCTAACTTGTGGGTGAAAGGGTGTTGAAATTTTGAGAACTCAAAATATAGCACTGGTCAAAGAGTGAGCTAGTTTTTTGTTTTCTTTTCTTTAGAAACTGGTGGGGTTTGTGCATTTTGGTTTGTGCATTTTGATGTTTGCATTTCTTGGTAGATAAGTTTCATCTAAGCCACAATTGGTAAAAAAAAAAAGAAAAACTCGATTTGTCTTGGGACGTAAAGCTAATATCAAAAGCAGTATCAAAGTTCTTTATATTTAGTGCAAAGAGGGTTTTTGAAATATCGGACATAAGGTAACTAGAAACCTAAGATTTTCAGAACACTCCTCGAAGGAATCTCGTGTTTGCGGGAAGGTGATTAGACTGTGCAGAGACAAAAATAAGGATTTAATTGATTCTTAAATTTATTTTTGTCTTTCTACATGTTTTTTTTTTTTAATTATTTATTTAGAAATGTTAGCTGACCTTTTGGAGATTGTGGAGCAGGGGATAGAACAAGTTGTTGGTACCTGAGAAATTATATACACTAATGACAAAATTCTTATCATATTAGAATGCTTGGTACTCCCTAAATTTAGGAAGACTTCACACATCTCATTATCTTATTCTTCTTGGCCCTGACAACTTCGGGTTGTGCAAACTGAAGAATACTTCCTAGATTCGACAATGGTTCCCTGCTGTTGGTTTGAATCGTAGTTGAGTTTGGCTCGATTAGAGGAAAGAGGCTAGACAAGTTTGCGTCCTTCATTGGTGGCTGTTCCTATAGGGCTCGTTTTACCCTATGATGGACCTTAGCCAAGCCTACAAGCCGCGAGATCCAGTCGCAAGCCAGCCAGTTAAAAGCTCTCATGCTATGCTGCTGCAATCATATCTATCGGTTCTCTGACTACTCTGAGCTGCACGCGCTGTTAAGTGTGTCGGAGCATACCACATGGCTTCTAACTGGCTCTTGATTGGACCTCGCAGCCCCTTAGCTTTGGCTGTTGTTGGTTCATTGAAGGTTGAGACGAAGTATGCAGGAGGAGGAGAACTGATATAAAGGTAATATCGCAGACTAGTAGCTGGTGAACAATCAATCTCGTAAAACCCCGAGACAAAGGAAGAAAAAAGGAAAACATGATGACGTCTCAAATTGTGCGACTCTCAGTTGCATTTGTGTCTCTTGCAGGCGTAGCACATACAACCACCTCAGTGGCTGGCTGACCGATGCCAGGAACCTCACCAACCCCAACACGGTGAGTCCCAGTTGCGTCTTGGACAGCACGCGGATTGCTGACGGTGTTGTGGAAACTATGTGAGCCTTGACAGTGTATAGCACCATTAGGTTAACACCAGGTAAAGTTTGAGGTCATGTCTGCTCAGGGAAGAAACGTGGTGCAGAGTGGTAAAGAGGTGAAAAGGAGGGGAGTGGAGCAAAACCGAAGAGGATGGTTGAGTGTAGTTTATGAATATAACAGATAAGGCAAATGCAACAGGCAGGAAATGAATACCGTATTTTCCGGACTATAAATCACGCTTGTTTGTGCTCTTCATTGACTGCAGCATGCTTGCAGCTTTGTTTAAGTCCCGGACGATTTTCTCACTGACATTCAAATGCCTTCCTGCTCCACGGTTGCCGTTGTCAATCGCATGCACGACAGCACACAACTTCAATCTTGCAGTAGTATAGCTTTTCCACGCTTTCGGTGACGGCATGTTAGCATGACGCCGACAGATTGTGGGAACGCAAAAGCAAAATGCGGCTGTTGCAGCGATCGGATAGACCAGAGGCAGATGCCGGAAAAGAGGAAGACAGCTGCGCTTCCTGTAAAAGGCAATGCATAGTTAGAACGCTACGAAAGATGGCGTGCAGAGCCAATTAGGCCTAAGCAAGCTAAACCAAACGAAATGTCTTTCGCCAGTGTCTGCCAATCTGTTTCAATAACTACTGTGCCTTGTCAAGCAATCAAACTCCACAATGGCATACAATTGTTACATTCGACCAGATGTTTGAAACTTCAGAGTACGGGTCTTTTTCTTTATTCAGCGCTTATGTTCCGTCAACCGTTCATTTATACAACGCTTAGTTTGTCCGTATAAATGGTTGACGGAACATAAGCACTATATAGAAAAAGAACCCGCACTTTAAAGTTTCGAAACATCTGGTCGAACATAACAATTGTATGCCATTGTGGAGTTTGACATTGGTAGAAGAATGGAAAAAAGATGACCACAAACATTTGATAAAGTCATCACTCACAATACTAAGTCACGGAAATGCCATTAATAAGCCTTCGATTGGTTTGGACCACAAACTTCGGCGGTCTCTTAGGCTTTGAATAGTGCTGTCCTTGAAGTGTCGACAAGTTTCCTGGAAGTAAAGTTGTTTTGTTAGTTTTTGGGTCGGGGTGACAGGGTTCAAAGATAAGACAGGAGGAAGATGTCGCGGAGGCCGTCAATGTCCTGTTAACTGTTTGGAATGCACATTTGTGGAAAGAGGTGTTCTTGAAGTTTTCTTTTCTCCTTTTCGTTCGTTTTTTTTTTCTATGTTACCGGGTTTTGGAAAATAAAATTTTAGCTTTGTTTGAGACTTTTGAGTGTGTGGGTTGTTACCTGCAGTCTCTGGGTTTTTGAATGCGTGTTTAATCTACACCAGCTCGTTTGCACCTAACACTTATTTCAGAAACAGATTAGTTTGTGATTTAATTGATTTGACTTTGCATGAATGATCAACTCTGTCAGGTGTGAACTGAGCAGGTATGAAGTATGCAGTCTCTTTTGAAAGAGGAATCGCTGTAATAAATGTCATGAAAAAAAACACAAGCGAGCAATTTTTCGTCTGTTTTCTAAAAAAGACTAAACCTAAAATATTTTTTTTCAGGTTTTTGACACTTGTTTGGGGAGAGTATTTATGACAGATGAATCGTGCAGCTTTGTTTTGAAAAGCTTCAAATTGTAGCGTTATATAGTTTTGGTGTGGATTTCATATTATGCGAGCATATTCTAGATTATGAAGAATAATTGTTTTATATGCAAGAAGCTTAGTTGTCTAAAAAGTGGTATGAATGTTTTGTTTTTAAAGAAAAACTACTGTAGTTTCTTAGATTTATCACTGATTGTGTGCTATACAGTCTAACTCATTACAACAGACCTGGTTATAACAGACATCTGGATATAACATACCGATTTGTGAAATTCAGTTGGTTTTCCTCTACATACCATTGACTCAACTTTATATCTGCATACAGCATACTCCTTTTACAACAGACCAAAATCTTGGTCAAAATCAAGGTCTGTTATAATGAGCTTAGACTGTATATGCATTTTCCAGGACAAATTGTGGGTGACATGAACTCCTAAATGTTTATACAAAGTTACACTTTCAATATCTTGGTTTAAAATTAAATACTGGAAAGATGATGTTATTTTCTTATTTGTAACTGTTAATAGACAACATTTACTTGAGTTGGTTTTCATTTGCCAAGTGGCAGCACCATTCTCTGAATTTATTGAGGTCAGTTTGAAAAGCTGTGTGATCACTTGGAGGTACATTCTTTCTATACAGTGCAGGGACATCAGCGTATAGCCTGATGGTGAACTCGGTGTTTGCTGGGAGGCCTATAATATGTATTAAAAGTAATAATGGTCCAAAGGCACTTCCCTAAGATCCCAGCAATCACAAGTACATGGGAGGAGGCTGCGTTGTTTATCCTAACTGATTGCATTCTATTAGCAAGAAAGGTTGATATCCATTTAACTCTAGATTGGTCAGTTTGATGTCAATAATGCTTTAAAAGTAATTAATTGTGTGGTACTATGTCAAATGCCTTTGCAAAATTAATAAACATAACATCTCTTGTACTCATGCATGATAATTAATGTGCAAATCAGTGCATCGGTTGCCATAGAATAATGCTCAACCTGGACCTCCACCATTCCTGCCCCTTCTTTGGGGTGGAAACATTTGAGTAAGCTTACAGTGCAATCCCCTTATAACGATAATGAGAAAACCCGAAAAATGCAATCGTCATAACCGATTATCGTTGTATCCGGACTAGAAACTGGTTGTTTCTAGTCTAGAGACTCTATAAACTGATCGTTATAAGCGGTATATCGTTATATGTGGTATCGTTATAAGTGGATTGCACTGTACAATCTTGGAGAACTTCACAGGGGTTCTCCAAAGTTTCCCTGCTGGCACTGTGGAGAAACCCAGCGTTCCTAGAGAACTAGTTTGCGAGACCCGTTGTATAGCAGAGCCGGACTGCCAATTCACAAACCTCGGCTCCAATTGAGGCACCCCTCCACTTCCTCAAGGAAGGCTCGAGGGCCGGCTCTGGCCAGTGCGATGACGGATAGGCGCTTAGGCTCCTCGCATTTGGCCAGCGCTGGCCCTCGCGCCTTCTTTGAGTAAGTGGAGGGGTGCCTCAGTTGGAGTGAGGTTTGTGAGATTAGCAGCGAGAGACTCTAGCAACCTTATGGAAGCCAGTAAATGTGTCTTTTCTATACTGCATGCCTTTTGTGCTCCACTGTGTGTTGCTTTGTGCTACCTTTCCAGCGATTTCATGCATGAGTCATGCCCTAGCGGAGCAGATAACATATGAGATTTATCCTACCAGGTCCTGTCCACAATAGATAGTTAAAACTAGAGCTATAGCTTCCTTTGGGATTTTGTGGTGAGCTGTCAGAATAAGTGTGAGGTTGCTTTTCGTGGGGGGGTGTCTTTTGATTTTGACTGTGTGTGTATGTGGGTGTGCTTGTGCAGGTGATCTTTCTGATTGGCAACAAATGTGATTTGGAAGCCCAGAGAGATGTGACATACGAGGAGGCGAAGCAGTTTGCGGATGAAATGGTGAGGATGAATGGTGTCTTTTCACGGCTCGGTTTCCCAGCAATGTAAGGATGTGCGTTCGAACTGCTTACAGGGGATGTTAATTTCTAGAAGGTGTTCAGTCTGTCTCTTGAAAGCTATTACTAGGGGCAGATCCAAGGAGGGGGGGGGGGCGAGCGACGACGGGGCGTCCCCTTCCCCCCAATCTAAGTCAACCCCCCCCCCCTCCCCCCTTCTGGAGGGCAAATTGACATGGGTAGACCCCCCCTCCCCCCCTAAATAAAACCGATTACCGGCCTGCCAGGTGGTAGAAGGCTCGGTACTCAAGGACGAGGGCTCAAATAGGGTAGGTCGCACCCTAGCAGGCACACTTGTACTCTGAACTTGGAGAACTGCTCCGGTCAAATGGGAGAATAGTATCCTTACAAATTCCCCCCCCCAAAAAAAAAAAACAAAGCTCTGGATCCACCCTGGCTATTACTAGAACTGTCAATAAGATACATGGATTTTACTTTGTTCGGTATTTTTATGTATATAATAATAAAATGTTTGCTGTGTTTTTTTTTTCTTTTTTTTGTGTTGTGATATAATGTTTGAAAGGCATGTAGCTGTCGATGGGCATCCTCATTAAACAAACAAGGATGGAACAAAGTAAGTTTCGCATCGATCATTTTTAAAGGGCACTCTTCTTAATTTCATGTTGCCAAGAAGGCATTGCAGTTCTTTTTTGTATTACCTAGGACTAGGTAGACCACAGTTTTACGATGCGGTTCTGTCTACGGTAAGTGAAACTGGCCATTGAAGTTTCTGATGCTCCGAGTCGGCGGAATCCAACCATTTAGCAATTGACGAGGTGCTCGGTTTGTTGATGTCGCGAAACGCTGCCTACGTCAAAGGGGAGGTTGCGTAATGCAGACGACATTTGCGTGCAGCTGTTCATGTGGTGCCAAGGGGTAAGACTGGAGAAGATTGCGGCAAATTGTAGGCACTGACGTCTGTGGTCCCAAGGGAAAGAATGAGAAATGGAGCAACAGAAAAATTGAGAGAAAAAAACAAAAATACGATAGGTTAGGTGTGTTTGTTTTGCTGTGCCAAATTGTTTTTTAATGCTTGCCAACTTTTTTTTTATATATATAAAGTGAGCTATAAAAACTTGGTACAAACCTTACAGAGTGATGGTTTTCTCCTTTGTGTATATTAAAGTAGTTGCCAGCTATATGTGCCCATACGGGACTACCATTTGTCGTAGTCCAAGTGCCGTACCATTCTGAAGTCGAATGAAATGCATTGTAACTTTTCCCCTAGGTTTATTTGACAAACTCTATCCGTGGTGCACTTCTATTGACAATTTGGAGCCATTGTTCACTACAGCCCAGCTTCCTGTTCGTGTTCTTGTCCAAAGTGAAAGTTTATAAAAAAATCTTTCATGTTTTGCAAAACAAAAAGTGTAGTCAGATGAACTTTTCATGTCTCGAAATCTACCGTTATCTCGAATGGTCTGAAGTGACGGGAGTCGACCTCTAGCTTAGATGCTCTTTAATTGTAAGTTTGTCCTTTCAGTGAATTTATACAAGCTTAAGATTTGTATTTGTTGGTATGTTGTTTTGTTCCTTAGCCAATAAATATTGTTGAGGATACCGTACCACTTTAGTCAGGTAAATGCACGAAATGGTTTTATCGCAAGGAAACTTGCATAACATTCATTTTCACAGACAGTTTTCAAGCTTTCTTTTGTGAAAGGGGGAAGTTTTAGGGGGATCTTTGCAAGTTATATATGGATAGAATTCTCTTCACAGACAAGACGAAAAGTGCCTGTTTCTGCCTGGGTTGATTCTTTGACCATTACAAGCTTATGTTCTTGTTTCAATTGTGTTCAAACTGAAACATTGCCCTGCACTGAGAAATCGTTTTTCTTCCCACTTTACCACGCAGGTCTAATGTTTGTGGAGGCTAGTGCAAAAACGTAAGTAAATTTTGTGGTGGTTGAAGTCGTAGTACCTAAAGCTTCCTCCATTGTGCACAAGCGCATGCACGCTGTGTGTGTGTGTGCTATGTGCTGTGCCTCTCCTTCATACAGTTGGTTTTACTAGACAAAATCTCAGCTGCATCGATATCTGTTGGTGTCTCATGTATGTTATGATCAGTATTTTGTCATAAACCACAGTGCCCCTTGAGTGGAAGGTTCGGAAGAGGCAAATGAAGGGGAGATTGTGAGAGGAATGCCAGAGTATCTTTCCTGGTTGCTTGCCACTGCAGCAAAGGGCATCACCAGCAGCATTTCATCTGATTTGCTGCTTATGACGATCTTCATGCCAGAGTAAACGTTACCTCCTACCGTCGCATCTATGTATACTACATACCTGCCAACTCTCCGAATTGTCTGGGAGCCTCCCGAATTTTGATCACATCTCCCGATTGTACGGACGCGACCTCAAATCTCCCAAAAAGTATCCGCCGTAGTTTTTTTTTTTTTTATGACGTTTTATTGCTATAATTATTACGCGTGTGTCATTGCGAGTTACTCGAGAGTAGGTTTAGGTTACTCCGGCGGGTTACCACGTGACAACTCAGAGCAGTAGCGTAAAACGAGGGTAGATTTTCAAACGCCAAGGTACGAAACCTCTACTCCTGAAGTTAGAGCGCATTTTGGAACACGGCTTATATGACCATGGGTGCGCTAGGCTTCAGTTGGCTTTGTCAGGTCGTCGAGTGAGGTGCGGAACGCCGAACTACTCTTCGTGTTTCCCCGAGTTTAGTTGGAACCACTGATCTGTTGGAACGATCGATGGCACTTTCAAAAGCCAAGAAGAAGTACTTGCAAGTATTTCTGAGATCATACGCGACTGAGTTTCCGTGCTTTGTCGCTTCGCGGAAAGCTGACAAGTATGGATTCTGTACCATGTGCGCCTGTGATGTGTGAGCGTTTCGCACGGCGGCAAGCTTGACATCAAGATACACATCGCTTCACGAAAGCATCAGAACCATGCTCGTGCCGTAGAAGGGCAGGGCACCACCGGCAGTTTACTCCAAAACAACTGCGAAGACAGTGTGATTCGCGCAGAGTGCCTCTTCACAAAGTTTCTTGTCAAACTAAAAAAAAAAAAATATGTTTCAACCTCTCCCCTCCCTCTGCGCGGCGGTCTCCCGAATTTTTATGTTGCTAGGTTGGCAGGTATGATACTATCTTTATCGTCGTGAAGAAACAGCACTCGTAAAATGGAGACTAGCGAAAGAAAAGGCACACACTCGCATTACACTTGTCCGGTTGTGTTTTCTTCTCCTAGTCCTCATGCTCTTAGCGCTATTGTTTCATGAAGGTAATCCTTTTCAAGATGAGTCCCTGTGAAGCCTCTGCGTGACGCCTGACATTTAAGCTAGGTCTTAACTTCTTCAAGTTAAAGCTAAAGAAACTAGAAGTCTCTTAGCAAAACAAATCTTTCTTTCTTGTTTGCTTCAATAATGTCAATGCCATTTGATGCATGGCAGAGACATTCTGACCAGTTCGAAGGGAAAGTATAGGGTTGTGCCAATATTTGAATAGTAGTTTTAACTGATATGCTATTCAATATTTGCTTCAAGATGAACAGCGACATCATACTTTTGAAGC